>CAKNXH010055626.1:25957-42552 GCA_932178445.1 Andricus quercusramuli
CTCCTTCTCATAGATCTCCTCATCTATCTTCTTATCTATCTCCTCCTTCTCTATCTCTTCCTCATAGATCGCTTCATCTATCTTTTCATCTATCTCCTCGTCCTCGTCCTCCTTCTCCGTCTCTTCTATCTTCTGATCTATTTCCTTATCCTTCGCTTCTTCCTTCTCCTCTATCTCCTTCTAATCGACTTCTCCATTTATCTCCTCATCCATTTCCTCCTCGTCCTCCTCATCCTTAACCTTTTTTTCCTTCTTCATCTCCTTCTCCTCGACCTCTCCATCTATCCTCGTCAACGTGCTTCTCCACCTTCTTTATCCCCTTCCAATCGGCTTCTCCATCTATCTCCTCCTTGTCCTTCTCTTCATCCTCATCCTTCTTCTCCTCCTCTATCTCCTTCTCATCATTCTCTCCATCTGTCTCCTTATCCATCTCCTCCTAGCCCTCCTCCTCCTCTATTTCCTTCTCATAGATCTCCTCATCTATCTGCTTATCTATCTCCTCCTCCTCTGTATCCTTCTCGCAGATCTCATCATCCATCTTATCTATCTCCTCCTCTATCTCTTTCTCAACGATCTCTCCATCTATCTCCTTATCTATCTCCTCCTCCTATTCATCATTTTCCTTATCTATCTCCTTCTTCTCCTCAACACCTTCCTCCTTATCTTTCACATCATATTGAAAGACGAGGGGGAGGATCTTAACCCCTTGTCTGTGAAATACGTGTATACACGTACTGAACAAAAGTTCAATAAAATTTTAATGAATCAGCAGATTGTCACAAAACTTGCTACTAAAAAGTTTTCAGGGTCGCTGATTACGATTTTGGCGTAAAAACTAAAAAATTTTAAATGTCGAATTCAATATGGCGACCCAAAATTCGACAATTTTCATCAGTTTTCAGCTTTTTTTTAAACTTACTAATAGCTGCTTTTTGGGTTGAATACGAAATAGGTGTCAAAATTAATAAATTAAAAATGACGGATTCAATATGGCGACTATAAATTAAAAAAATTGATGGAATTAACGATTTCCAATGAAAATGGGTACTGCGTAGTTTTTGAAGTAGCTTAATACGAATTTGGGTTTGAAAATTATAAATAGAGAATCCAATATGGCGACTAAAATTGAAAAAATGCAATGAATTGGCCGATACTAGAGGGATCTTTGGGTTGCTGAATGTGAATTCGGAATCCAAATTCAAATATTCAAAATGGCGGATCCAATATGGCGTCCCTATATATTTCTCAATACATTGGCCAGTTTGAACAAAAATCGATACTATTAGGTTCTTTGGTAGCTGAATGCGATTTTTGGGTTCAAATTAAAAAATTCAACATGGCGGATTCAATATGGCCTCCCTAAATTCAAGAAAAATTATGAAATTAACAGATTTCAATAAAACTCGGTACTGCGGGCTTCTAGGGTCACTAAATACGAATTTGGGATCAAAATTATGTAATTATATATGGCGGATCCAATATGGCGAACGAAATTTTGAACAATGCATTAAATTGGCAAATTTTAACAAAGCTCGGTACTGGGGGCTTTTGGGGTCTATAGATATGAATTGAAGCAAAATTTAGTAAATTATTTTCAATCAAATTCCAGATCTTAAAATCGAAGATTTAGAACAAAAAATACAAAATGGCGGCTAATTTGAAACTCAAAACATACCTTTTTCACATATTTTTCAAGGTAATACTTTCGAACTTCGGGAAGCTCAAAATTGTTTAGCTTTGAAATTACTTGATAATGAAAAAAAATCAATTTAAAAAAAATGGCGGCCAATTCAAAATTGAAAAATAGCTCATTCTTATAGTTTTCAAACAAAATACTTTGAAACTTCATAAAAATAAACTGTTTGGTTTTAGAAAATACTTGAAAATTTAAAAAATTCAATATATTAAAAAAAAATGGTGGCCAATTCAAAATTGAAAAAAAGCTTCTTACTACAGTTTTGAATGAAATACTTTCAAATTTTACCAGAAGAAGAAATGTTGATTCAGAAACTACAACATAATTCGAGATGAATATTTAAAAGTCGTAAAAAAATATGTGAATGATTTGGATGCCCTCATTCAATTTGGCTTGAGTTTTCTTTACGAGTATAATATTTCAAGGCTAAAAAGTGGCATTTTTTCGTAAATTTTTTTGCGACCAAGTTTTTCTTGATTTAGATGTTTGAGTTATGTCCCAGGGTCTATTATACGTAAAAGAGCTAAATAAATATGAAAATTACTTCGAAAAGTCGGGAAAAGTTGTTTCTTCTGGATGCTTCACCACAGAGGGATACCTTGGGGAGCAAACTGCTTTCCAAAAAACAAGTGCTAAGTTTCATGAGTTACCAGATCATTTAAAAAAAAAGTAAACATGAGAGTGCTGATGCCACAATTAAAAAAGTCCAAACTTTTTGGAAAACAGTTCTAACGAGTCGCGATGATAAAATCGTAAAGAAAATTCTGAACATACTGAAGCATTTAGAAATTGTTTTAACAATTTATTTGATTGCATTTTAGATTTTTTAAATTATCAAGTAGTTTCCCAGCTGAAAATTCCTGTCCAGGAACCTCGGAAGATCCTGGACATATTTCTGGACACGATACTGCACACAAACCTGCACGAATAATCTTGACGGTTCCTGTGCAGGAATTTGGCGAACGAAACTATATAGGAACCTCGGAGGATCCTGGCCATGTTTCTGGACATGACGCTGCACACGACCTGCACAGGTAATCTTGACGGTACCTGTGCAGGAATTTGGCGAATGAAACTGTACACGAACCTTGGAGGATTCTGGTTATGTTTCTGGACACAATTTTGCACACGAATATCTTATTGGTTCCTGTACAGGTGTTTGACGAATGAAACTATATAGGAACCTCGGAGGATCCTGGACATGTTTCTGGACACGATACTGCACACAAACCTGCACAAGTAATCTTGACGGTTCCTGTGCAGGAATTTGGCGAATGAAACTATATAGGAACCTCGGAGGATCCTGGCCATGTTTCTGGACATGACGCTGCACACGAACCTGCACAGGTAATGTTGACGGTACCTGTGCAGGAATTTGGTGAATGAAACTGTAAAGGAACCTTGGAGGATTCTGGTTATGTTTCTGGACACAATTCTGCACACGAATATCTTATCGGTTCCTGTGCAGGAGTTTGACGAATGAAACTATATAGGAACCTCAGAGGATCCTGGACATGTTTCTGCACACGAACCTGCACAGGTAATTTTGAAGGTTCCTGTGCAGGAATTTCGTGAATGAAACTGTACAGGAACCTCGGAGGATTCTGGACATGTTGCTGGACACAATCCTGCACACAATCCAGCACACGAATCTTATCGGTTCCTGTACAGGAATTTGGCGAATGAAACTGAAAATGAAGCTAGTTGAAAGTCTAATTTGGATTTTGTACTTTTTTTGTTCTGCTTTTGGTACATGAAAGAGTTTATAAGAAAATAGATTTTATGTCCATCTTATTGTTAATAAAAAAAGTGAAAATATTGAAAAGTTAGTGCACAGAAATAGATACCATTATTTTGATTAGATATCCGTCCCTTCGAATTAAATTACTGACGTGCGATCAGGTTCAGTTTTTCTTAAGGAATTGTAACAAGGAAAGGGCGAACAAAATCGAATCAATTATCATCAGAAGCAAAAATAATTAGTAACGAGTGGCAAGAAGAGAAGAGTAGCTTTTTTCGTCTCTTGTTTGAATCCCGGAAACTAACAGTGTGTGGTGTACTTATTTAATGGACATCCTTAGTATTAGAGTCGTATAAATAACTCGAGGTTTCGTGCAAGAAAGGGATTAGTCCCAACGTCTTAACGTCCTTCTTGTGTCGGACCTTAATTAATATTACTATCATCACTTTATGTGTACTTTGAACAAAATAAAATTTTTACCAAACGAGATCACTTTCAAAATGAAAAGATGGAATTTTTAACAGAATAGTTCTGTTCAATTTCCAATGAAAGAGATGAATTTCAAACTTGATAATTGATTTTTTTGGTTGAAAATCCGTATCTTTTTAGTTGAACATTAATTTTTTTCTTTGAAAATTTAATAATTCCATTTTTTATTTTAAATCTATCTTTTTTTAGTTAAAAATTTTACTATTTGGTTGAAAATTTATGTATTTTGTTGAAAAACAATTGTTTGTAGACAATTATTTTTTAACTGAAAAATTTATATTTTTTATTGAAAATTAATTTTTTAAATTGAAAATTTGAATATTCAGTTTTTGATTGATGCATCACTTTAGTAGAAAATTCAACAGGTTGGTGAAAAATTCAACCAGTTTGTTGAAAATTCTTTTTTTTTGTAGAAAATTAATTTTTTCGAATGAAAATTGATCCATTCCATTTTTTATTGTAAATTTATCTTTTTTAGTTGACAAGTCATGAATTTTGTTTGGATTTTTTTTTTGTAGAATCCCTTGTGGAAAAAATTTTTAGAAGTAAGAACAACATTTCTGCCACTGTAATTTTTTGCTAAATATTGTACTTTTTTTGTAAAAAAATGTACAAATTTTAACAATAAAATACAGTTACATACAAATATCTAATGTTTTCTTTTATTTTCTTGTAGAAAAGTGAAAAATTCGCAATAAAGTAAGTATAAGTTTCTACAATTCAAAAATTTGTATAACTTTTTAGTAATACTTTTTTCATAAAAAACACTCTTAATTTCACATGAATTTTTGTAGAAAATTAGAAAAAAAATATAAATTTTTACAAACAATGCTTTTAGAATCCGCATCAAGATTCCGGCTTGTACTTTATTGTCAATTTTTGTAAGATATATAATGTATAATTTTTTTAACTGAAAATTTATCTATTACATTTTTCATTGTGAATTTCTTTTATTTAGTTGAAAATTTAATTATTTGTTTGTAAATTCATGTATTTTGTTCAAAATTTGTTGTGAATTTCAGAAAATTATTTTTTCATCTAGAAAATTTATCTTTTTAGTTGAAAATTCGTTTTCGTTTGTTTAAATGTAATTTATTCAACTGAAAATTCAACTTTCTAATTTTTGATTGCAGATTTATCTTTTTAATAAAAAATTCAACTATTTAGTTGAAAATTAATGTGATTTGTTAAAAATTTGTCTCGGGTAAAAAATTTAACTTTTTGTTTAAAAATTGCTTTCTTTTGTTGAAAATTCAATTACTTTGCTGAAAGTTTAATTACTTTGATAAAAAATCATTTGTTGGTTGAAGATGCATAATTTTAATAGAAAATTCAACTTTTTGGTGAAAAATTCAACCATTTTGATGAAAATTCGTTTTTCTGTTGGGTTTTGTATTCAATTTTTGATTGTAAATTTATTGAGTCGAAAATTCAACTATTTAGTTCAAAATTAGTGTATTTTGTTTAAAATCTGCCTTTTTTGTCAATAACTTAATTGAATTTGATTGATAATTTATGTGTTTTGTTAAAAAAAAAAAAATTGTAGAAAATTATTTATTTAGCTAAAAACTTTATATTTTTGGTTGAAAATTAATTTTTTAAATTGAAAATTTGAATATTCAGTTTTTGATTGATGCATCATTTTAGTAGAAAACTCAAATTTTTAGTTAAAAATTTAACCAGTTTGTTGAAAATTCGTTTTTTTTTGGTCAAACATTAATTTTTTGCATTGAAAATTTAACTATTTCATTTTTTATTTCAAATTTATCTTTTTTGATGTTGGAAATTCAATGATTTGGTTGAAAATTAATATATTTTGTTAACAAAAAAATGTTGTAGAAAATTATTTTTTTAGCTAAAAACTTTATGTTTTTGGTTAAAAATTAATTTTTTTTTCATTTAAAATTTGGATATTTAGTTTTTTTATGTATCACTTTAGTAGAAAATTCAACTTGTTGGTGAAAAACTTAACCAGTTTGTTGAAAATTCGTTTTCTTTTTTGGAGAAAATTAATGTTTTCAAATGAAAATTGAGCCATTCCATTTTTGATTGTAAATTCATCTTTTTTAGTTGAAAATTGATCTTTTCGGTTAAAAATCCGTCTTTTATAGTCAGACTATAATTTTTTTCATTGAAAATTCAACTATTCATTTTTTATTTGCAAGCTATCTTTTTTGTTTTTGAAAATTTTACTATTTGTTTGAAAATTTATGTATTTTGTTAAAAAATAATTTTTTATAGAAAATTATTTTTTAGCTAAAAATTTTATATTTTTAATCGAAAATTATTTTTTTCAATTGAAAATTTGATTATTGAATTTTTGATTGATAGATCATTTTAGTAGAAAATTAAACTTGTTAAAAAATTTAACCAGTTTTTTGAAAATTCGTTCTTTTGTAGAAAATTAATTTTTTCCGATGAAAATTGAACCATTCCATTTTTTATTGCGAATTGATCTTTTTTAGTTGAAAATTCATCTATTTTGTTCAAATTGTTTTTTTAGAAAATCCCTTGTGGAAAAAATTTTTACAAGAAAAAACAACATTTCTACAACTGTATTTTTTTGTTAAAATCTGTACTTTTTTGGGAAGAAATGTACAAAATTTAACAAAAAAATTAAGTTAAATACAAATAGCTATTTTTTTGTATTTTCTTGTAGAAAAGTGAAAAATTCACAATAAAGTATAAGTTTCTACAATTCAAAAATGTTTATTATACCTTTTTAATGATATACTTTTTTACTTTGCTGTAAAAATCTACAGGGTATTACAGAATTAATTGAAATAATTTTTAATTCATATTTCCATCTAGTCTGAAAAGACGTTAAAAATTTCTGTTATTCTCTGATGATAATACAGATTCCTTGAAAAATTTAACTTGTACCATCAAGCAAAATAATGCGTGTATTTTCTGAAAAAAAGTTTCTTCTCTATCTCTTTAGAAGCTTAATGGGAAAGCGCCCGACTGGCAATCGGTAGTTAATTAAAAATAATTTTTAATTCATATCTCCATCTAGTCTGAAAAGACGTTTAAATTTCTGTTTTTCTCTGATGATAATACAGGTTCCTTGAAAATTTTAACTTGTACCATCAAGCAAAATAATGCGTGTATTTTCTGAAAAAAGTTTCGTCTCTCGATCTCTCTAGTAGCTTAATGGTAAAGCACCCGACCGGCAACCGCAAGTTCTGTGGTTCGATTCCCAGTGGAGCGAAAGGAGAAGATCTTTTTTTCAGAAAATAAAAATAAAATAATAATTTTCAACGTTTCGACTTGTTATCGCGACTTACGCAAAATGTGAATTACATTGCAATTACCCATAACAAACATGGATTATTTATATTAATGTTAAAAGTAAATTTTATAATTTAAATTTAAATAAAAACCGTAAATGACTTATTTCAAAAAGTTCTTCTGAATTTGATTCAAGCCATGTATGTAAATGAGAAAACCATCATGTCTAGAAAATATTTTGCTCACGAATGAAATGGCTTAAAAGTTCAGTAAAATAAGATGCAGTTGGATTGGATAGTGAAATATGCATATAACCGAATCCGCATTACGTTTCGAAAGAGAAAAGCAGAAAATTTGTTTTCTTATTTTTCTCCACTTTTCTTTTCTTTTCTATATTTCTATGATATGAGTTAAAATTTTATTTCTTTAGTTGAAAAATCAACTATTTAGTTAAAATTCCATGTATTTTGTAGAAAATTCGTCCTTTTTGGTAAAAAATTAATCTTTCTGGTTGAAAATTCAACTGATTGGTTAAAAGTTGAATTTCTATGTTAAAAATCATTTCATTTTAAAAAAAATTAATTTCTTACCAAAAAGGACGAATTTTCTAAAAAAAATACATGAATTTTCAACTAAATAGTTGATTTTTCAACTAAAAAAATGAATTCTAACCAAGTAATCAAAATTTTAATTAAAAAAGATAGAAGAAAATAAAACAAACAAAAATTACAAGCAAAATAGTTTAATTTATAACTAAAGAAATAAATTCTCAACTAAAATTATGAAGTTAAATTTTCATGACGAAAAATCAAATTGCCTATATTGTTTGAAAATTTATCTTTTTTGGTTGAGGTTTTGACTAAATTGTTAAACATTTTTATTTTTGTTTGAATCAAACGGTTTTTGATTTTAAATTAAAATATTTTTTGCTGAGCATTCTTTCAACTTGGTCGAAAGTTAAACAATGTTGTTAAAAATATATTGAACAATCGCAATTTTGAGCCAAAATTCATTTCTTTGGTTGAAAATTAAAGTGTCTTAGTTGAATTTTTTTTCATTAATTTTTTTATTTCAACTTATTTTATTCATTTAAGGTTTAAAATTTATGTTTCGATTCAAAAAATTTGATATTTAGTTAAAACTTTATGTATTTGGTGGAAGATTAATCGTTTTGGTTGAAAATTTAATAATTTTGGTTGAAAATTGATTTTTTTTTGTTGAGGTTTCAATAATTTTTTCGAAAATTCTTCTATTTTAGTTCAATTTAATGGTCTTTGATTTGAAACTAAAATCTTTTTTTGATGGAATATCAAGTGTAACATTTTTTGTTAAGATTCCATTTTTGTTATTGAAAATTTGATTACTTTTGGTTGAAATTTGAACTCCTTGTTAAAAGTATATTTTTCGGGTTGAAGATTTATGGTTTCATTTTAAATTCACCTCTTTATTAAAGAATTTAACTATATTTGTTGTAAAAAATGATTATTTTTCGCTTGAAAATTAACTTTTTTAGCTCAAAATTTAAATATTCCTTTTTCGCTCGAAAAATTTTTTTTTCATTTAAAAATTCATCTCTTATGGTTGAAATATCAGCAATTTTCTTGAATAAATGACTGTTTAGTGTAAAAACTCTAGACTCTTGTTAAAAATTCATCTTCTTTATTTGAAAATTCAGTTATTTTCAGTCATTTTCAGTGTATTTGAAAATTTAAATATATTTGTTGTAAAAAATTCTTTTTATTCTTGAAAATTAACTTTTCCAACTGAAAATTTAAATATTCCTTCTTTGCTCGATTTTTTTTTTTTTTAATTTAAAAATTCATCTTTTTTATTGGAATGTCAACTATTTTCTTGAATATTTGACTGTTTAGTGTCAAATCTCAATTCTTTCGTTGAAAATTCATGTATTTGATAAAAAATTAATCTTTTTTTTATAGGAAATTTATCTTTTTGGTTCAAAATTAGTTGTTTTTTCAATTGAAAATTAAATTTTAATTGAAAATTTAACTATATCATGTTTGTTTGAACAATAATATTTTTCGGTTGAAAATTCAACTATTTTGTCTAAAAATTTCTTCATTTCATTAATATTAATCTTATTGATAACTAATTTACCTTTTTGGTTGAAAATTCATGTATTTTGTTAAAAAGCATTCTTTTTTGGTAGGAAATTAGTTGTTTTTTTTTGTGGAAAATTAAATTTACTTTGTTTTTGAAATTAGTGTTTTTTAATGAAAAATAATTTTTTAAACTAAAAATTCAACTCAATTTTTTGACGAAATTTTTGTTTTGAGACATTAAATCTTTTTGATAGAAAATTCATTTGTTTGATTAAAAATTTAACTATTCTATTATTGATCATTTCTTTTATTTGGTAAACAATTTATTTCTCTAACTTGAAATTAAACTATTCTGTTTGTTGCAGAAAATTTGTCTTTTTCAGTTGAAAATTCATCTATTTCATAGAAAACTTGTCTTTTTTTGTAGCAATGCAACCTTTTTGTTTAAAAATTGGACTATTTGGTTAGAAATTTATTTTTTTGATTGAAAATGCATCATTTTAGTTGAAAGTTTATTTCTTTTGTTAAAAATTTAAGAATTTAGTGAAAAATTCCTTTTTTTTTTGTTGACAATGAATTTTTTTTTAATGTAACTATCTCAGTTTTGCTAAGATTTATTTATAAAAAAATGCATAGTTTCGTCGAGCGAGAAGTCATCACCACTGAACATCATCACTTATATCATTTGAAAACAATCAGAAATAAAAACGATTACTTTTTGTCTATAAATGACCAAATTATGGATTTGTTTATAAAATTTGTTCATAAAATATATGAATAATGTCAAATGACAATTATTCACAACTAAACACCACCACTTATATAATTCAAAGGTGTTAAGAATGAAAAACAATTACTTTCTGTCCATAAATTGCCAAACTATGCATTTGTTTATAAAATTTGTTTATAGGTAAAATTAAAAAATAATATCGATTGACAATTCTTCGTCACTATACATCACTTCTTATGTAATCTGAAGACGATTAGAGGAGAAAACGATTACTTTCTGTCTATAAATGACCAGACTATGCATTTATTTAAAATATTTGTTTATAAAATGAACAAATCAGATCGAATGGAAAGTCTGCATCACTAAAAATCACCACTAATATAATTTGAAGGCGATCATAAAGAAAAAAGGTCACTTTCTATCTATAAATGGTCAAACTATGCATTTGTTTATAAAATTTGTTTATGAAATGAACAAATAATATCGATTGACAATGATTCGTCACTAAGCATCACTACTCATGTAATCCGAAGATGATTAGAGAGAAAAACGATTACTTTCTGTGTACAAATGACTAAACTATGCATTTGTTTATGAAATTTGTTTGTAAAATAAACAAATAATATTGCATGACAAGCCTGCATCACTTAAAATCACTACTAATATGATGAGAAGATGATCAGAAAGAAAAACGGTAACTTTCTATCTATAAATGGTCAAACTATGCATTTGTTTATAAAATTTGTTTATATTTAAAATCAACAAATAATATCGATTGACAATTCTTCGTCACTAAATATCACTACTCATGTAATTTTAAGACTATTAGTGAGAAAAACGATTATTTTCTGTCTATACATGACCAAACTATGCATTTGTTTATAAAATTTGTTTATATTTAAAATCAAAAAATAATATCGATTGACAATTCTTCGTCACTAAATATCACCACTCATGTAATTTGAAGACTTTTAGTGAGAAAAACGATTATTTTCTGTCTATAAATGACCAAACTATGCATTTGTTTATAAAACTAACAAATAATATCGGATGAACCATCTCTATCACTGAATATTACCACTATATAATTTAAAGGTACGAAGAAAGAAAAACGATTATTTTCTGTCAATAAAAGCTCAAATTATGCATTTGTTTATGTAATTTGTTTATGAAATAAACAAATTATACCAGACAACAAAATATACTTTGCAAGCAAAATTAGATTCGATATTTTGTTAATTATTTATATTCTTTAGATTCTTCAAAATTAATTTTCATCGAAAATGGGATCAATTAACTTATTTATTAGAAGATAACGAATAATAATTTGAAAATGTCTCATTTTTTCTTTTTGTTTATTTATATAAAAAATAGGAAATGAAACAAATTTGAAAATCGAATCCATAGATGCTATTCTGCAACCATTGCTGATCACTTCTAAAAAAATTGAAAGTCGGTTAAGAATTATAGGCTGCAGGTGATTTTGAATAGTAAATTCCCGATTCAGCCCACAGTGCGCCGCATTGCAGAACGTGGTATAGAATATTTTTCTCGAAAAGTGCGGAGGTCCCCTTCTTCTTCTTCTTGATTATGACTTATTGCTATTCAGCAAACGGCCAGAACTAAGCATACAATATTCCACGTTGTAATTCTCTCATGAACACTTCTATGTAACAAATCAATCCAGTGAGTGCATTCTTTCCAATCCCCTTGAGCCCTTCCTAAAGAACCCCCCAATTTCGCTTACTGCTTCAACATCACGTTCAAATATCAAGTCAGAAAGCTTGACTTCCTTAAGGTGCTTCAAACGAGTCAGTTTTTAGAATAATACAAAATACAGCTATAAGGATGCTTTTTTTATGTAATATTTTCATCACATAATCTGAAGCCTTATACATGTGCATGACCTTTTTTTCGAAAAATGGTGATGTTTTTCTTTTTTGTTTAATTGAAACGCAATTTAAAACGGTGAGCGCCTGTTTTCGGCTCACCATGGGTACACACCCAGTGGCGCGTTGTCCGTTTCCAGGTACAGAAAATTCAGCATATTTTCAATTAGCGAAAAAATGAATAAGACAATTTTTCGAAAAAGGGGCTCTAGTCATGCACACCTGCAAGCCTTTAGATGATGTGGTAAAAATATTACATCAATCAGTTCGTCCTCGTAGCCGTATTTTGTATTATTCTGAAAATCGAGTCCTTTGAAGCACCTTAAGGAACCTGCCCGTAAACCGTCTAGAAAGATAGCCCAGGAAGGCTGGCCTACCACATTCGTATTCACTCGGCAAATTTCACCCTATTTTCTGGAATTGAGTACTCGTACAAATGTGAGAGATTCTCAGTCGCGTAATCAGATTCAAGTACCTTCTAGTGAAACGGAAACCCCTAAACCAAGGCCTAAGTGTCTTGAAAGCAAGACGGTCTTGATACTCCCTTCTCTCAATTACAAGTGTTATCTCCTCTAGAATAACACGGCCTCTTGTACAGACACAGAGCTGGCATTTTGGTAACGATATAGTTAAACAAATTGACTTAAGCGGGACCGAAAGCAAGACCGAAAGCAAGAAAACCGCACTTACATCCAAGGCCACCCTTATATCCTGATTTTTATCAAGCAATAGCAGGTCATCTGCATACTGTCAGGCCCTCACTCCCCTCGAGAGACAATCTTCAAATTTTCCAAGATCGAAGTGGAACAAGATTGCTAACCCACGTACCTTCACTGTTCCGAGATCCACACCTTCTTCGTCGAGAAGGGCCATTCTTAGACACTTGTCCATGAATATAATAAACATCCAAGAGGACATAACGCATCCTTGCCCAATGTCTTGCTTAACCCTTGGTATACACACTATAGTTTTATAACGAGGTATACACACTGGGTTAGGTTCACCCGGCAAACTTTAACACCTCATATCTTCGTTCCTAATTGAACAATTTCGCCTCTTTTTTTTTGGTTTCCATAGAAAAAATCCTCAAGAATTGAACAGTATGGGTTTGAAAGTGATAAATATGAAAAAACATATACATATTTTTAAATAAACAAAGACATCTTCAAAATTTTTGAGAAAAAATCACGTTTTCTCCAAAAGGCCGTTGTTTACATCAAAATCAAGATAAATAGGCACAAATGATGATGAGTGGAAAGTTTAAGATTTGTACTTTAAAACTGTGTTTTCGGTTTTTCCATATGTTCTGAAAAACATATTTGTTTATTGATTCGAATGTAGGCAAATTTCCGGTTCCCCGCGGATAAGTCATGCTACCAGAATTCTCCATTTCTCGGCAGAAATGAATGATTTGAACTATATAGTACCTTAACGTTCATGATTATCTTCTGAAATGACGCATACATTGTTATAAAATCAATAAAGTTATTTAAAAAACGCCAAAGTTCAAACAAATACTCAATTTTTCGTTTTATTCAGAATCAAAATATGAGTGAAAAACTTGGAAATAATTTTTTTACACAAACAGCGTAAATTACGTTTCGGCTTATTCCGACGGCTAAGTACATTGCTCACAAATTGTTGCAGTGTGCTCCTTACACATAGGTCTTTCGCATTTCAAGCATTTATAAACACGGCGAATTTTCGCACGCGTAAGCATTTTGATGAATTATCTGCAAAAAATAAATAATTTTTGTTGATATTTTGAATTAAAGAATATCAGCGTGGTAAGACGCACGTGAGTGTAAATCAGTCAGCAGATGCAAAACGTACGCTGGGAGACATGATCGTCACCTTTTACTCTTAACATAAGCTCTGAACATTACAAATATACAAAGAAAATAAAATTTACTTACATTTAGATTTTTCTGTCTTTCTGGATTTTGTAACACCATATACACACTTGGTGAAAAATACCCGAAGAGAAAGCTTCGAAGTGCGTCCTTCGGCAGTTTTCGAGACACTGAAGCTGTTAAGGCAGCTCTGCGTAGTACAGGCCCATAACTTTTTCCCCCACCTGGGTATAGACCCACACTTCTTCTTGTTTCGATATAACAGATCTTGCAAAATCGCGCCGGGTGAGCGTAACCCAGTGTGTATACCAAGGGTTAATATCAAACCAATTACTCAATTGTCCATGTATGTACCTTTTAGGAGACAACCATTGACTCCATACTCTTTCAGAACTTTCCAGAGTTTCATTCTATGCACCTAATCAAAGGCTTTCTCCAGATCTGATCCACACGTAATCATGGTATAAATCCACATTGAACTTCCCAGATCTTTTCTTCTCTTATTTCCATGACCTTCCGAATTAATATTTTTGAAAATATATTGCCTACAGCACTTACTTAGCTGGTATGGCTCTATACTCTCTATAGTTATCGTAGGTGCCTTTATCACCCTTTCCCTCATAGATTGAAAAGATAATCCTCCTCCAGTCATTTGGAAATTCGCCCTTCTCAGCACATATTCATCAACTCGCTCAGACTTACAGACAAAACCGAGTCACCCCTCTTGAGCATTTCAGCGGTAATATCATCCACACCAGCAGCCTCAGGGGCCGTACTTGAATTACGTCACGGATTATAGGCCCTCTCTGGGACAAACTGTAACAGAATATTTCTACCCCCCCCCCCCCCCACTCTTTCTGTACGTAATTTCATTTTCAAAATTCCCTTATTTTTCCTTGTCTAATTTTTCATTTTCCTTGATCATTAATATTAAAATACCAGCATTTTAATCTTGAAATACATTTAACACAGAATCTTGTATAAAAGGAATAAAACAGTATTTCAGATAAAAATTCAAAATTTTTCAATTTATTCATTTATTTTATACACCGCAGGTATAATTCGCGCGTATCACGTGCCTGTTTTCAGGAACTTAAGTATAATAATTACCTCATTATTGTACTGTACAATAATGGCCTCATTATTGTACTGTACAATAATGTCCTCATTATTGTACTGTACAATAATGGCGCCATTATTTTACTGCTCCTATCACTATCCACTATCCATTATTGTCCACGTATCATTGGAGCATTGAAGCAATACTTATCGTACATGATAAACCTATAAAGAGAGAGATACAGAGGGTGGTCGGGGAGGGTTGGGTGGGGGGAGGGGAGGGAATTTTCAAATTTCAACAAAATTAAATTTTTTTTTAATTTGAAAATTTTAGAAAATTAGAGAATTTTTTACAATTTTTGCAAATTTAAGAGATTTTGAAAAAATTTTGAGATTTAAGAAATTGTTAGAAATTTTTGAAAATTATAGATATTCTCGAGAATTTTTTTTAAATTTTCAAATTTTTCAAAAATTTCCAGACAAGCAAATATAAACCTACATTGTTGAACCTTAAAGCCAAAAGAGGAATTTTCTCTACAAAAATTAAATTTACAAACAAAAAATATGACTTGAGCAAAAAATTATTTTTCTACGAAACTGATGAATTTTTACCTAACAAAAATGAATTTTTAAACCAAGGAGATTATTTTTTTTTACCAAAAAAGAAGAATTTTCAACTAATAAAGATGAATCTTAAAAAAATGGAAAAGTTACATTTTCGGTTAAAAAATTAATTAAAAACCAAAAAAAAGACTTTTCCACCAAGCAGTTCAACTTTTCCCCAAGTAGTTGAATTTTCAATTTAAAAAGAATAATTTTCAACAAAATAGTTAAACTTTCAACCAAAGATATGAATTTTCAACTTAAACTATAAATCTTCAAAAAAAAACAAAGTGGTTCAACCAAATCTTTCAAATAAAATAGTAGAATACTCAAGCAAAGAATTCTTAACCAAAAAGTTGCATTTTCATTTTCAAAAAAATTCTACCAAAGCCAATGAACTTCTAACCAAGAAATAAGTTTCTACGAAAAAAATGGAATTTTCAATCCAAAGAGACGAATTTTTACCCAAAAAGGATGACTTTTCGACAAAGTTGTTGATATCTACCCAATTGTTGCATTTTTATCCAAAAAAGATTAAATTTCTTTTAAAACAGATAAATTTTTATTCAAAAGGAAAACAAATTTTTTTTAAATAGTTGAATTTTCATCCAGAAAAGATTCCAGTTGACTTTTCGAGATCAAAATATGAATTTTTTAACAAAAAATAAGTTCCTACGAACAAAATTGAGTTTTTCATCCAAAAAGACGAATTTTTTCAACCAAAAGGGATGAATTTTCAACTAAATAGTTCAATCCTCTACCAAATAGTTGAATTTTTATCCGAGAAAGATGAAATTTGTACTAAAACATTTTTGACCACCAAAATATGAATTTAAAATAAAAAATAAATTTTCTACGAAATAGTTAAATCTTCAACTAAACAGTAGAATTTTCAACCAAAAGTATTACTTTTCAACAAAATAGTTTTATTTTCAACCAAACAGTTACATTTTTATTCAAGAAAGATGAAATTTCACTTAAAACAGATGAATTTTTAATTTAAAAAAAAAAATGTTAATAATTGAATTTTCATCCATAATAGACTTCAGTTCTATTTTCAATACCAAAATATTAAATTTAACAAAAAAATAAATTTTCCAAAAAATAGATTAATTTTCCACAAAACAGCAGTTTTCAATCAAAATGTATGAATTTTCAACAAGATTGTTGAATTTTAAACCAAACTGTTGCATTTTTATCCAAGAAAGATGTAATTTCTGCTAATGCAGGTGAATTTTGAAATC
>CAKNXH010055626.1:42652-58365 GCA_932178445.1 Andricus quercusramuli
AAAAAAAAACTTTTAAAAAATAGTTAAATTTTCGTCCAAAGAAGATTCCAGTTCAAGAAAAATGAAAATTCTACTAAAACAGGTAATTTTTTAAATCAAAGACGAATTTTCAAAAAAAGAGTTGAATTTTCATCCAAAAGGATTTCAATAGACTTTTCTACCAAAAAATACAAATTTTAAACAAACAGTAAACTTTCTAAGAAATAGTTGAATTTTCAGCAAAACAGTTGCATTTTTTCCCAAGAAAGATGTAATATTCCTACTAAAAAAGATGAACTTTTAAATTAAAAAGACAAATTTTCAGAAAAATATTTTTCATTTAAAAAATATTTCAGTTGACTTATCAGCAACAAAATATGAATTTCAAACAAAAAGTTGATATTATACGGAAAGATTTAAATTTTTACCCAAAAAGACGAATTTTCAACAAAACAGTTGAATTTGCATAAAAAAGAGGTCTTTTTAAGAAAATTGTTAAATTTTCAACCAAATAATACAATTTATAACTAAAAAGATAATCTTCAACGAAAATTTAGAGAATTAACAGAATAAATCTTCTAAAAGTCAGGGAATTTTTTGGAAATTTATCAATTTTGTTAAAAAGTCATCCTTTTTGGTTCAAAATTCAACTATTTTGTTGAAAATTCATCATTCAGGGTTAAAAATGCAACTATTTTCGTATAAAATTTACTTTTTGTTCAAAATTAATATCTTAGTGCTCAGAATTCAACTGGAATCTTCTTCGCATGAAAATTAAACTATTTTTTTATTATAATTTGTCTTTATAATTTAAAAATTCATTTATTTTAGTAGATGTTACATCTTTCTTGGATAAAAATACAACTGTTTTATTGAAAATTCGTCTCTTTGGGTTGAAAATTCAAGTATTTTCGTAAAAAATTTACCTTTTGTGTCAAACTTATTCCATAGTGTTGAAAATTCAACTGAAATCTTTTTTGGATAAAAATTCTCGAAAAATTCAACTATTTTTTTTTATTTGCTTTTTTAATTTGAAATTCATCTATTTTAGTCGAAATTGCATCTTTCTTGGAGAAAAATGGAATTGTTTGGTTGAAAATTCAACTGTTTTCGTAGAAAATTTACTTTTGATTTAAAGTTTCATCTTTTTTGGATGAAAATTCAAATGTTTGAGAATTCAAAAATTTTGTTAGAAAGTAATGTTTGTTGGTAGAAAATTCAACTGTTTTTTTGAAAATTCGTCTTGTTTGGTTTAAAATTCAACTATTTTCGTAGAAAATTCACTTATTGTTTAAAACTGATATTTTTATATTCAAGTCAATAAAATTCAATTTTTGTACAGAAAATTCGTCTTGTGGCTTGAAGGTTCAATAATTTAGACGCAATTTTTTTTTTTCATGACTGAAAAACCTTCATTTGTTGAAATTTCGTCTTTTTGGTTTTAAAATTCATTTTTTTGATAAAATTTGTTTGTTTTTTTTTTGGTTGAAATATTAACTATTACACTTTTTTGTTTGAGAATTCACCTTTTAAGGTGGAAAATTCAATTATTTTGTTGAAAATTCAATCATTGTGTTGAAAATTCAAGTATTTTGTTGAAAAGTTATCTTTATAGTAGAAATTTTTTTGTTTCTAATAAATGAATGAAATTGAAATCCCATATCTCAAGTTTGCCTTTTTGGGTTGAAAATTCTATTATTTTGTTGAAAATTAACTTTTTGGTTAAAACTTTGACTCTTTTGTTATAAATTCGCCCTTTTGTTTCGAAAATGTATAGCTTTTCGCCAAAATATTATTCATTTTTTGTTAATAATGCTTTGGTTATAAATCAATCTATTTAGGTAGAAAATTCAATTCTTTAATTGTAAATTAACTTTCTGGTTGGAAAATCAGATTTTTTGGTTGAAAATTCAACTGTTTTATGGAGGATTCGCCTTCTTAAATTATAAATTCGCTTTTTTTTTAAATCATCGCTTTTGGTTGAAATTTTATTTTGTTTATAAATTAATCTGTTATGTTTGAGAACTCAACTATTTCGTTGAACATAATTTTTTGGATGGATTCAACTATTTTTTATTAAAATTATAATTTTTTTTGTGAAATATCAACTATTACATTTTTTGTTGAGAATTAATCTTTTTTATTGAAAACTCAACTACTTGGTTCAAAGTTGAACTCCTTTGTTAAAAAAAATTTTTTAAGATTCATAATTTTTGTTGAAAATGTATGTTTTTGGTTGAAAATTTAACTATTTCGTTGAATATTCGTTTTTAGTTTTTCTTATTGATCGTTTTTAATTGAAAATTCAATTATCACATTTTTCATTGGGAATTCTTCTTTTTTGGTTGAAAATTCAACTACTTGGTAGAAAGTTGAACAACTTAGTTAAAAATTCATTTTATTAGTTAAATATTTAACTATTTTTCTGAAATTTAATTTTCTTTGCTGAAAATTAATTTTCCTTACTGAAAATTTACCTATTTCATTTTTGGTTGAAAATTAATCGTTTTTAGTTGAAAATTCAACTGTTTTGTACAGAATTCGTATTTTTGGTTCGAAAAGTCATCATTTTTGGTAAAAATCTAATATTTTTGAGTTAAAGATAAAACTATTTGGTTGAAAGAATATTTGAATGGAAATTCAACTATTTTCTTTAACATTCATTTTCTTATTTGAAAATTCAACCGTTTGGTTGAAAATTTCTGTTTTTTAGTTGAATATTCATCTACTGTTTTTTTTCACTCAAATGATACCTTCATCAATACAAAATGAAAATCCAAAATTCTTTTTTCTTCTCGGTTGAAAACTAATTTTTTTAACTGAAATCTTTTTAAATTGAAAATTCAACTATTTAGTAGAAAGTTCAAATGCTTTTTATGAATTTCATTTTATTAGTTGAAAATTTAACTATTTTGTTACAAATTCATTTTTTTTTTTGGCTGACAACAAAATTTTCAACTGAAAATTAAACTATTCAATTTTAGGCGGAAAATTGATCATTTTTTAATTTTTTGTTGAAAATTCACATTTTCGGGACAACAATTCAGTTTTGTAGAGAATTGGTCTTTTTGGTTTAAAAATTCATCTTTTTTTTAGAAATTTAATATTTTTTGGACTTATTTTATTATAGTTCAGGATTCATCTTTTTAGTTGTAAATTTATCTCTTTGGTTGAGAATTCAACTATTTTATATAAAATTCATTTTTTTATTTTAAAATTGAACTATTTGGCTCAAAATTTCACTTCTTTAGTTGAAAATTTAATTATTTTATAGAAATTTGAACAATTTTTTTAAACGTCATTTTTTCGTTCGAAAATTGCACTTTTTTGTTAAATATTCGTATATTTGGATAGTAAATTCATACCTTTGGATTTAAAATTTAACTATTTGGTTTAAAATTCAAGTATTTTGTTTCAAACTCGTCAATTTTGCTTGAAAGTTCAACTATTTGATTTCAAGTCAAGTTGTAAATGCAACTGTTTGATTGATGATTAATTTTATTTTTTGTAATTGAAAAGTCAACCATTTTTTTTAAATGCAGTCATTTGGTTGAAAAATCAACTATTTTGTTGAAAATTTAATTATTTGATTGAAAATTCGTCATTTAGTCTTGATAATTATTATATATCTCTAATATTTTAATTATATAAAATTTAATTTAATGTAATTTAAATCTAATTTAAATCTAGTTTAATTTAAAAATAAAACTTCAGTTTCGAGAGAGGCAAGGAATGACGTCAGTCCCACCAAACTTTAGTCACGGTGGGGGAGGGGGCAAGGAATAACGTCAGCCTCACTAAACTTCAGTCACTGGGGGGGGGGGGATTACGCCAGTCCCACCAAACTTCAGTCACTGGGGGGGCAAGGAATAAAGTCAGTCCCACCAAACTACAGTTCCTGGAAAGGCAAGAAATGACGTCAGTTCCACCAAACTTCAGGCATTGGGGGAGGCAAGAAATAACGTCAGTCCCACCAAACTTCAGTCACTGGAGAGGCAAGGAATGACGTCAGTCCCACCATACTTCAGTTACTGAGGGAGGGGGAAAGCAATGGAATATATTTCTAATATCTGTGAAGTCTAAGAATATGAATCTAATATAAAAATGATAATAAGAATTAAAAAATAAGAATAAAGAATAAATTAAATAAATATTAATCTCGATATTAATTAATATAAGAACTTTAAGAATATGAATATAGTATTGAGTCTGCCAGTATAAGTAATAGGTCCGATGAAAAGTCTCTTCTTCATTTTTATAAGAAATCCTTTGTGGTTTTTAAGAAATCTGAGTGCTTTGAAAGTTGACGGAAAAGGAACATTGTGGGATTGGAGGTGAAATAAAAATGAGAATCTTGTGTCTCGAATTCGCTCACGGGTCGGAATTTGAGAGCAGCCTTGTGGAAAATGCACCATTCCAAAAAAGAATATGATATCAAAGAGAGCATCAGGCTCTACATCGATCCACCGTTCACAATTATATACATACACATGTAAAGAAAAAAAAGCTTTTTTTTACAGAATGCAAAATGTAATTTTTCGTCTCGAAACACAATTATTTTCTGATTAAACTTCTAATAGGATGTTGGATAATCAAGAAAATCCAAATTTTACGTTATCCCCGAGGCACTCATTTTTTAATTATACTCTGAAAATAATGTAAAAATACTCGATTTCGAAAAATTGAGATAGAAGGATTAAGTAAGAGATATCTCAATTTTTTAATTTATTTTATTGAAAAAATTACAGAAATTTGGAAATATTTTGAAAGAGGAAAAAATAGATATTTGGCGGCTTTTTATATTAATAATAATTTCACCAAGTTTTCATTTTTTCTCTATTATTAAATTCTTAAAATTTCTGTAATTTCTTCAATTTAGTAAATTTAAAGATTTAGATATCTTTTAGATTATCTTTTTTTTTACCGGTTGACTGAACGGCTGAAAAATCGGTTTCACTGGACATAAAAAGTGAAGTAACTCTAGAAATAATAAATAAATCAAAATTTTCTTTAAAATTGCACTGGAACATCATCTAGCTAACTTAGCCTAAATTTTTTAGATAAATCGTTTCCACATGGAAGGCTACAAGTTGACTGTACGGCTGAAAAATCGAATATTGTGCACAAAAACTGAAATAACTTTAGAAATAAATAATGAATCAACATTTTCTGAGAAGTATCACTAGAGCTTTATCTGATAAATTCATCCTAAAATTTTTAGACTAAACGGCAAAATATTGTAAGCTACAGGTTGACTGAACGGCTAAAAAATCGGATATTTTGCATGAAAACTTAAATAACTCTAGAAATAAATAATAAATCAACACTTCCTGATACATACTACCAGAGCTTTATAGGTTCAATTTATGCAAAAATTTTTAGACTAATCGGTTGAATATTGTAGGCTGCAGGTTGACTGAACGGCTGAAAAGTCGGATATTGGGCATAAAAACTGAAATAACTCTAGAAATAAATAATAAATCAGCATTTCCTGATAAATACTACTAGAGCTTCATTGGTTTAATTTATCCTAAAATTTTTAGACTGATCGGTTGAATATTGTAGGCTACAGGTTGACTGAACGGCTGAAAAGTCGGATATTGGGCATAAAAACTGAAATAACTCTAGAAGTAAATAATAAATCAGCATTTCCTGATAAATAGTACTAGAGCTTCATTGGTTTAATTTATTCTAAAAATTTTTAGATTAATCGGTTGAATATTGTAGGCAACAGGTTGACTGATATGCTAAAAAATAGAATATTGAGCTCAAAAACTCAAATAACTCTAGAAATAATCATTGAAACAACGTATCCTAAAAAATTTCACTGTAGCTCTATCTGTTTCATTTAGCCTAGAATTCTTAGACTAATCGGTTGAATATTGTAGACTACGGGTTGCCTGAACTACTAAAAAATAGAATATTGGGCACAGAAACTGAAATAACTTTAGAAATAAATAATGAATCAACATTTTCTAGAAAATGTCACTGGAGCTTTATCTAATCAATTCATCTTACAATTTTTATACTAAACGGTTGAATATTGTAGGCGACAGGTTGACTGAACGGCTGAAAAATCGGATATTGGGCGTAAAAATTTAAATAACTCTAGAAATAAATAATAAATCAACATTTCCTGATAAATACTATCAGAGCTTTATAGGTTTAATTTATCTAAAAAAATTTAGACTAATTGGTTGAATATTATAGGCTACAGGTTGACTGAACGGCTAAAAAATCGGATATTGAGCATAAAAACTGAAATAACTCTAGAAATAAATAATAAATCAACATTTCCTGATAAACACTACTAGAGCTTCATAGGTTTAATTTATCCTAAAATTTTTAGACTAATCGGTTGAATATTGTAGGCAACAGGTTGACTGAACTGCTAAAAATAGAATATTGAGCTCAAAAACTCAAATAACTCTAGAAATAATCATTGAAACAACGTATCCTAAAAAATTTCACTGGAGCTCTACCTGCTGAATTTAGCCTAAAATTCTTAGACTAATCGGTTGAATATTGTAGACTACGGGTTGACTGAACTACTAAAAAATAGAATATTGGGCACAGAAACTGAAATAACTTTAGAAATAAATAATGAATCAACATTTTCTGAGAAATATCACTAGAGCTTTATCTGGTCAATTTATCCTAAAATGTGTAGACTTATCGGTTGAATATCGTAGGCTACAGGTTGACTGAACGGCTAAAAAATCGAATATTGGGCACAAAAACTGAAATAACTTCAGAAATAAATAATGAATCAACATTTCCTTAAAAATTTCACTGGATCTTTATTAGTTTAATTCATTCTAAAATTTTTAGACTAATCGATTCAATATTAAAGGCTACAGGTCGATTGAACTGCTAAAACTTAAAAATTGGGAATAAAAAATTAAATAACTCTTGAAATAATTGATAAATAAAAATTTTCTGAAAAGTAGAACTAGATTTTTATTTGGTCAATTTCATTCTGAAAATTTTAGATGGATCGATTGAATATTACGGCTAGAGGTTGACTGAACGGTTAATAATAGAATTTTGTACATAAAAACTAAAATAACTCTAGGAATAATAAATCATTCAAAATGTTCTTACAAATTGCACTGATACATCATCTAGCCAATTTAGCCTAAATTTTGTTGGAAAAATCGGTTGCATATTGAAGGCTGCAAGTTTGAGTTAACCGCAAAAAAAATCGATTACTGGGCATAAAAAGTGAAATAACTTTAGAAATAATGAGTAAATAAAAATTTCCTCACAAATTTCACTGGAATATCATCTAGTCAATTTTATTTTAAAATCTTGAACGAATCAGTTGCATATCTAAGGCAACAGGTGGATTAAACTGCTAAAAATAGAATATTAAGCATAAAAATTTAAATAACTCTAGAAATAAGTAACGCATTAACATTCCCTGAGAAATACCACTAGAGCTTCATTTGGTAAATTTATCTGAAAATTTTTAGACTAGTCGGTTAAATATTGTAGGCTACAGGTCGACTGAATTGCTAAAAAATTCAAAATTAGGAATAAAAAATTCAATAACTCTTGAAATAATTAATGAATCATAATTTTTCAAAAAGTTGCACTGGGTTTTCATCTCGTCAGTTTATTCTAAAAATTTTAGCGGATCGGTTGAATATTACAGGTTACAGGTCGACTGAACGGTTCAAAATTGAATTTTGGGCATAAAAACTCAAATAACTCTAGAAATAATAAATCAATCAAAATTTGCTTGAAAATGGCATTGGAACATCATCAAGACAATTTCTCCTCAAATTTTTGAAAACTAGGTTGCATATGAAAGGTTACAAGTTGACGGAACTGCTCAAAAATCGAATGTTGCACATAAAAACTTAAATAACTCTGAAAATAATTAATGGATCAATATTTCCTAAGGGATTCTGCTAGAGCTTCATCTGGTCAAATTATCCTAGAATTTGTAAACTCATCAGTTGAATATTGTAGGCTACAGGTTGACTGAACTGTTGAAAAATCGAATGTTGAGTACACAAACTTAAATAACTCTAGAAATAATTGATCAATTAACACTTCCTGATAAATACCACTAGAGCTTCATCGACTTAGTTTATTGTTAAATTTTCAGACTAATCAGTCGATTATTGTATACTACAGATTGACTAGACTGCTAAAAAATCGAATGTTGAGCATAAAAACTTAAATAACTCTAGAAATTATTATTGAGTCAACATTTTCTGAGAAACACCACTGAAGCTTCATCGATTTAATTTTTACAAAAATTGTTAGACTAATCGGATGAATATTGCAGGCTACAGGTCGACTGAACTGTTGAAAAATTAAATATTGAGAGTTAAAAATTAAAAAACTTCTTAAATAATTAATTAAACAAAATTTCTTAAAAAGCTCCACTGGATTTTCATCTAGTCAATTTATTCTGAAAATTTTAAATAGATCTGATGAATATTGTACGCTACAGGTCGACTGAACTGTTAAGAAATATAATTTTTCGCATGAAAACTAAAATAACTTTAGAAGTAATAAATCAATCAAAATTTTCTTATAAACTGCACTGAAACATCATCTAGTCAATTTATTCTGAAATTTTCAGACGGATCGGTTGACTATTACAGGCTACAGGACGACTGAGCGGTTGAAAATAGAATTTTGGGCATAAAAACTAAAATAACTTTGGAAATAATAAACCAATAATAATTTTCTTATAAACTGAACTGGGACATCATCTACTCAATTTATTCTGAAAATTTCAGACGGATTGGTTGATTATTACAGGCTACAGGACGACTGAACGGTTAAAAATAGAATTTTGGGCATAAAAACTAAAATAACTTTGGAAATAATAAACCAATAATAATTTTCTTATAAACTGAACTGGAACATCATCTACTCAATTTATTCTGAAAATTTCAGACGGATTGGTTGATTATTACAGGCTACAGGACGACTGAACGGTTAAAAATAGAATTTTAGACATAAAAACTAAAATAACTCTAGAAATAATTAATGAATTAAAATTTCCTGAGAAATACTGCTAGAGCTTCATCGGTTCAATCTATCCGAATTTTTTGTAGACTAATCGGTTGAATATTGTAGGACTGAACTGCTAAAAAATCGCATTTTTACACTTTTTTAATTTCAAATTTGCAGCTAAAGAATCAAATATTGGACATGAAGAGTGAAATAACTCTAGAAATAATTAACGAATTATCAATTCCTGAAGAATATCACTGGACTTTCATAGTCAATTATTTCTAAAAATTTCAGACGAATCAGTTGAATATTGTAGGCTACAGGTAGGCTACTAGAGAGATCGAGAGAAGAAATTTTTTTCAGAAAATACACGCATTATTTTGCCAGGTGGTAAATCAAATTTTTCAAGGGATATGTATTATCGTCAGAGAATAACAGAAAATTTTTTTTAATCTTTTCAGACTAGATGGAAATATGAATTGAAAATTATTTTTAATTAATTTTTTTTTCTGAAAAAGGATCCTCTCCTATTGCTCCACTGGGAAAGGAGAAAATCAATTAATTTATATCTCCATCAATTTTGAAAAAACGTTAAAAAATTTTCTGTTATTCTCTGACGATGATACATATTTCTTGAAAAATTTGATTTATCACCTGGCAAAATAATGCGTGTATTTTCTGAAAAAAAAGTTTCTTCTCTATTTCTCTAGAGGCTTAATGGGAATGCGCCCGACTGGCAATCGGTAGTTAATTAAAAATAATTTTTAATTTATATCTCCATCGAGTCTGAAGAGACGTTAAAATTTTGTCTGTTATTCTCTGACGGTTCTGAAGTTCGTTTCCCAGCGGAGCAAAAAAAGGAGATATTTTTTCAGAAAAAAGTTAATTAAAAATAATTTTTAATTCATATCTCCATCTAGTCTGAGAAGACGTTAAAAAAATTTCTGTTATTTTCTTACGGTTCTGAGGTTCGTTTCCCAGCGGACCGAAAAGACATCTTTTTTCAGAAAGAAATTAATTAGAAAGAATTGTTAATTTATATCTTCATCGAGTCTGAAGAGAGGTTAAAAATGTTTCTGTTATTTTCTGATGGTCCTGAGGTTCGATTCTCAGCGGAGCGAAAGAAGGAGATCTTTTTTCAGGACAAAATGAATTAAAAATAATTGTTAGTTTATATCTCCATCGAGTCTGAAGAGACGTTAAATATGTTTCTGTTATTTTCTGACGGTTCTAAGGTTCGTTTCCCAGCGGACCGAAAACAGATCTTTTTTCAGCAAAAAATTAATTAAAAATAATTGTTAATTCATATCTCCATCTAGTCTGAAGAGTCGTTAAAATGTTTTCTGTTATTGTCTGACGGTTGTGAAGTCCGTTTCCCAGCGGAGCAAAAGAAGGATATCTTTTTTCAGAAAAAAATTAATTAAAAATATTTTTTAATTCATATCTTCATCTAGTCTGAAGAGACATTAAAAATGTTTCTGTTATTTTCTGACGGTTCTGAGGTTCGTTTCCCAGCGGAGCCAAAGGAGAAGATCTTTTTTCAGAAAAAGATTAAATAAATATAATTTTTAGTCCATATCTCCATCTAGTCTGAAAAGACGTTAAAAATGTTTCTGTTATTTTCTGACGGTTCTAATGTTCGTTTCCCAGCGGACCGAAAAGAGATCTTTTTCAGAAAAAAACTAATAAAAATAATTTTTAATTCATATCTCCATCTAGTCTGAAAAGAGGATAAAATTTTATCTGTTATTCTCTGACGGTTCTGAAGTTCGCTTCCCAGCGGAGCAAAAGAAAGAGATCTTTTTTCAGTTAAAAAAATTTCGGTTATTCTCTAACGGTTTTGAAGTTCGTTTCCCAGCGGAGCGGAAGAAGATCTTTTTTCAGAAAAAAATGAATTAAAAAAAATTGTTAGTTTATATCTCCATCTAGTCTGAAAAGACGTTAAAAATGTTTCTGTTATTTTCTGACGGTCATGAGGTTCGTTTCCCAGCGGAGCGAAAGAAGGAGATCTTTTTTCAGAAAAAAATTAATTAAAAATAATTTTTAATTCATATCTCCATCTAGTCTGAAAAGACGTTAAAATTTGGTCTGTTATTCCCTGACGGTTCTGAGGTTCGTTTCCCAGCGGAGCAAAAGAAGATCTTTCTTCACAAAAAAATTAATTAAAAATAATTTTTAATTCACATCTCCATTAAGTCTGAAGAGACTATAACAATTTTTCTGATATTTTCTGACGGTTCTGAGGTTCGTTTCCCAGCGGAGTCAGAGGAGAAGATATTCTTTTAGAAACAAAATTAATTGAAAATAATGTTTAATTTATATCTTCATCGAGTCTGAAGAGACGTTAAAATTTTGTCTGTTATTCTCTGACGGTTCTGAGGTTCGTTTCCCAGCGGACCGAAAAGAGATCTTTTTTCAGAAAAAATTTAATTAAAAATAATTGTTAATCCATATCTCCATCTAGTCTGAAAAGACGATAAAATTTTGTCTGTTATTCTCTGACGGTTCTGAGGTTCGTTTCCTAGCGGAGCGAAAGAAAATCTTTTTTTCAGATAAAAATTAATTAAATATAATTTTTAGTCCATATCTCCATCTAGTCTGAAAAGACGTTAAAAATGTTTTTGTTATTTTCAGACGATAATAAATATTCCTTAAAAAATATAATATTATGTTTTCTGGTTGCAGTTTGTTTGCGGTTTTGTGCTGCTGTGGACTTTGACGCTAATATCGATGGACAGACATCGATGCCTGGCAATAGCACCTTATCGAAGTGCTTTGACGGTTCCTAGAGTATTAGCTGCCGGCCTAGCCACATGGCTAATTGCTGCCCTGGTTTTTCTACCCGCCGTATTTTGGTTTAAGCCGGTAAAGTACATTTTGTATCTAATTGCATTGATTCCAAATTAAAGCTCAATTGAGATCAGTGTTAGGCAAGTTACTTTTTTTTGAGTAACTGTAGTTACAGTTACGTTACTTTGCGGAAAAAGTAACCAATTGCAGTTACTAGATAAACTAACTTTAACTTACCTAAAAAGTTACTTTTTTCATTTCCTTAATTTCATATTTCAAAAGTCAAAATAACTCAGATGATAATTCGTGAAAAATTAATTAAAAATAAATAGGCATTAGTTAAAGAAAGATTTTTCAATCACATTTTTCAACCAAACATTTGTATTTTTACCCAAAAAATATGAGATTTTTTTTACTGGAAAAAGTTAATTTTCAAGCCGAAAGGAAGAATTTCCAACAAAAAAGTTAATTTTCAACCAAATTTGGACTTTCTACTAAAATACTTCAATTTTGAACAAAATACGTGAATTTTTAAAGAAAAGGTTGAATTTTCGTACGAAAAATATTAATTTTCATCAAAAAAGTTTATTTTTAACCGAATAGTTGAACTTTCTACAATTTTCAAACCAAAAAGACGAATTTTATACAAAAGAGTTAAATTTCCGATAAAAAAGTTAATTTGTGACCAAATTTAGACTTTTTGCCCGAATACTTAAATTTTTAACAAAATGCATGAATTTTCTACCAAATGGTTGAATTTTGATACCGAAAACATTAATTTAGAACAAAAAAGAACATTCTCAAACAAATAATTGAATTTTCTAAAAGAGAGTTAAATTTCCGACAACAAAGTTAATTTTCGACCAAATTTGAACTTTCTACCACAATACTTCAGTTTTTTACAAAATGCATGAATTTTCAATCCAATGGTTGAACTTCCACACCAAAAATATTAATTTTTAACAAAAAAGTTAATTTTCATCCGAATAGTTGAACTTTCTACCATTTTCAAACCAAAATGAAGATTTTTCTACAAAAGAGTTAAACTTCCGAAGATAAAGTTAATTTTTTGACCAAATTTAGTGTTTTCACCAAAATACTTAAATTTTTAACAAAATGCATAAATTTCCGACCGAATGGTTGAATTTTGATACCAGAAATAATAATTTCCAATAAAAAAGGAAATTTTCAACCAAATAGTTGAATTTTCTACCAAAGAGTAAAATTTCCGACAAAAAAGTTAATTTTTGACCAAATTTGGACTTTTTACCAGAATGCTTACATTTTTAACAAAATACATGAATTTCAAACCAAATGGTTGAATTTTCGACCAAATGTCTGAATTTTCACACCGAAAATATTAATTTTCAACAAAAAAGTTGATTTTTAAAAAAGACGAATTTTCTACAAAAGACTTAAATTTCCGACAAAAAAGTTAATTTTCGACCAAATTTGGACTTTTTACCAGAATACTTACATTTTTAACAAAATACATGAATTTTTAACCAAATCTTTGAATTTTCACACCGAAAATATTAATTTTCAACAAAAAAGTTAATTTTCAACAAAAAAGTTAATTTTCAAAAAAGACGAATTTTCTACAAAAGAGTTATATTTCCGACAAAAAAGTTAATTTTCGACCATGTTTGGACTTTTTACCAAAATACTTAGATTTTTAACAAAATACATGAATTTTTAACCAAATGTTTGAATTTTCATACCGAAAATATTAGTTTTCAACAAAAAAGATAATTTTTGACCAAATCCAGACTTTCTAACAAAATACTTAAATCTTCAATAAAATACATGAATTTCCAACCAAATGATTGCATTTTCGACCAAATGTTTGAATTTTCAACAAAAAAGGTAATTTTCAAAAAAGACGCATTTTCTACAGAACAGTTAAATTTCCGACAAAAAAGTTAATTTTTGACCAAATGTGGACTTTCTACCAGAATACTTAACTTTTTAACAAAATACATTAATTTCCTACTAAATGGTTGAATTTTCGACCAAATCTTTGAATTTTCACACCGAAGATATTAATTTTCGACAAAAAAGATAATTTTCAAAAAACACGCATTTTCTACAGAAGAGTTAATTTCCGACAAAAAAGTTCATTTTCTACCAAATTTGGACTTTTTACCAAAATAATTAGATTTTTAACAAAATACATGAATTTTTAATCAAATGTTTGAATTTTCATACCGAAAATATTAATTTTCAACAAAAAAGATAATTTTCAAAAAAGACGCATTTTCTACAGAACTGTTAAATTTCCGACAAAAAAGTTAATTTTTGACCAAATGTGGACTTTCTACCAGAATACTTAACTTTTTAACAAAATACATTAATTTCCTACTAAATGGTTGAATTTTTGACCAAATCTTTGAATTTTCACACCGAAAATATTAATTTTCAACAAAAAAGTTAATTTTCAAAAAAGACGAATTTTCTACAAAACAATTAAATTTCCGACAAAAAAGTTAATTTTCGACCAAATTTGGACATTTCACCAAAATACTTACATTTTTAAGAAAATACATGAATTTTCGACCAAATTTTTGAATGTTCATACCGAAAATATTAACTTCTAAGAAACAAGTTAATTTTCAACAAAACAGTTAAATTTTTTAGCAAAATATTTGAATTTTCCACCCTCAGAAAGAAAATCGATTTTGAAACAAAATAGATGAATTTTCAACTAAAATTATGAATCTTCAAAAAAAAAAAGCTGAACCCTCTTCAGAATTTTTTTTGCCAAAAGAGATCAATTACCCAATCAAAATGAAAAATTTTTAACCAAATAGTTGAACTTTCTACGATTTTCAAACCAAAAAGACGCATTTTCTAAAAAAGAGTTAAATTTCCGACAAAAAAGTTAATTTTTGACCAAATTCAAACTTTCCTCGCAAATAGTTAAATTTGTAACAAAATGCATAAATTTTCAACTAAATAGTTACATTTTTATACCAAAAATATTAAATTTTAACAAAAAAGTTAATTTTCAACCAAATAGTTCAGCTTTCTGTAATTTTCAAACCAAAAAGACGAATTTTCTACAAAAGAGTAAAATTTCCGACAAAAAAGTTAATTTTTGACCAAATTTCTACAGAAATACTTAAATTTTTAACAAAATGCATTAATTTTCGGCCAAATGGTTGAATTTTGATACCTGAAATATTAATTTTGAACAGAAAAGAAAATTCTTCAACAAATAGTTGATTTTTCTGGCAAAATATTTGAATTTTTCAGCCAAAAAATTTTTTTCTTTTTAACTCGACAAAAATCTTTAAATATGAAATATCCCTCTGCCAATTCAACAAAAATTAAAAACACAAATTTACTCGTTGTAAACTGAATAAAAATGTTAAAAATACTAAATTTGCCCGCCTTCAACTCAATAAAAATGTTTTAAAAAAAGAGTTCAAAAGCCAAATTTCTTGCCATCCAAATCAATAAAAATATAAAAAATAAAAATTACCATCTACAAATTCCAAAAAAAGATTGAAAATAAAATGTTTCCACCTTCAACTCAATAAAAATAATAAAACGAAAAAATCGCCTATTCAAATTCAGATTTTTTAACAAAATAGTTCAACTTTTAACCAAGGATATAAAATTTCAACTAAAATTATGAATCTTTAACCAAAAAAATAAATTTTTAACAAAGTAGTTCAAGTTTAAACTATGTACTTGATTTTTCAACTGAAAAAAAAAAAATTTTAAACAAAAATGCAATAGTTAAATTTAAAAAATGAAAAATTAATTTATCAACCGAATAGCGAAGGAATTTTCAACAAAATAGTTAAATTTTCAACTAAAGAGATCAATTTTCAACTGAAATCGTGAATCTTCAACCAAAAACATGAATTTTTAACAAAGTTTAATTTTAATCCAAGTAATTGAATTTTCAACTAAAAAAAATCGAACCAAAAATGAAATATTAAAATGTTTAATTAAGA
>CAKNXH010055627.1:0-21934 GCA_932178445.1 Andricus quercusramuli
TATACAGGGTGTTTTTTTTAACTTGAGACAACGAAATATCTCAAAAAATACGCATCCTACGGAAAAAATGTCTGGAATAAAAACTTTTTATTTCCGAGGGGGTAAAAAGATTTGTTAAAATTTACCCCACTCCCACCCCCACAGGAGGCAGGGGTGGGGGTAATTTTGTAATTTCAAATGGCAACCCCAATTTTTTATCACAGATTCAGATTCTCCTTTACGAAATACGTAAGTTTTATTCGGAAAATTTGTTGCAATTCGCGATGGATGGCGCTGCAATTGCGAAAAATTAAATTGTTGACACTAATTTTAGCTCTACCCAGGAATAACGACGTGGACGTAGTAGTTGTCTATTCCCTTCGGGGTGCCTAATTTCGGTGAGTCCCCTTGCCTCTCACCATCCATCGGGGTGCTTGAACTTTTGGCAACGGGACAGTTAAAGTGATAAAACTGTCCATTTGTTTTATATCATTGATCCATGAAACAAATAGAAATTATATTATAGGTGTCCCAGTTGTATCGTGGTGGCTAGTCCCCCGTTACGGATCCTCCCCCCAGCTATCATGATTTATCAAACAAAATTGTTATTGACCGCGATTTTCCCATAGCCGGCACAAGCTCAAAATTTGGAAATAAGGTTATATTAGAATTTAAGTTAGGATTTATGGAAGCAAAAAAAATTGTTCTTCAGTTTACAAGAATGAGAGTGAATTTGTCGTGAGAAAATGTGGAAAATAATAGTACCAAATAGGTTATAATAGGGAATCAGAAATCAAACAAATGTAAAGGATTATTGCCTAGTCGGTTAGAGTAGATACCTGGAGTAGTAAGGTCAGGAGGAAAATGACGTCCTACAATAATTCATGAATCACTGAGTTCATATAATTGAGGAAAATCCGGCAGGGAAAACCACTGCCACTGACTCCGATCGTCCACAACACACACTATGCCACCCGCATCACCTCACTCGGTCAAGCTGGCCACACTCGTCCACGGTCGTGTCGCACTAATACACAGCATTACGGGACCCACTCGGATAACAGTTCAGACTCCCGAAATTAATCTCAACCAAAAGGAGTATTGTCGAGATTTCAGGCCATGCCGGACCTGATACCTGTCAACACAAGGGAGCGCCCGGCATTCCACATACCGGAACGGCCCAGATTCCATCGACCCGAGTTCCAGAAATCATTAAAGAGGGCAGCACCGACTGGACGGAGAAATTGCGGCACTAGCGGGAAGGAACCGGCAAGCAGAGAGGACGCAGGAGTTCAGTTTCGTGTCTGCCATCAATGTGTGAATAACTTTCGTTGAAGGATTTTGGAAATTGTCGCTGGCCTGCCAGACGAGTCCATTTTGCCGGACTGGCGTAAATTATACTGAAAGGATACTCGTGGATTCTGGACCTCAGGTAGGCGTCATTTTCTCCTTTTCCTTTGGATTTTGTTTGTTTAGGTTTCTGAGTTTAATGGTTGAGTGTTTATTGAAGTAAAAGTGATGAATATAGAGGCTTAATTGGTTTTTTAAATTGAATATGAAATTAGGAGGGTATTCTAGATAACACGGGCAGACGCCATGTTTGCCCTGGCGGACCGGCTGAATGCAAACGTTACGCTGCAGCGTAATGGTAAAGTAATGGTAGAGTAATAGTAAAGTAATATGGCATTAAAACTAATAAAAGAAAGAAAATAAATAAGAAAACTGTTGCAATTACAATAATACGTTAAACTTTACGTTAATTGGTTATGTCATAATTGCAACAAGTTTATTTTTCAGCGTTAAAATATAAAAAAACGAAGTTGCTATCAGTGATGTCAGCAAAAGCCGGCTTCAAGTACATCGCATATACTGTCGCTGGTATAATAAGAAGCAGATATGTACATTGGAACTGAGGCTTGCAATATTTATCTCCAATAATTTCGTCAATTGCATTTTAATTCTCAAGAATTAATTAATTTGAGTTATTTTATTATTATAAATTAAGTGATGAAATTAAAAGTTCAAATGTGAAGTGAGTAGCCTCAAGTGATAAAAGCGAGTAGCAAACCGTCGCCCGTCGGTAACGTGAATAACTTTAAAGGCTGAATGGTAGCGACGCGCCGTGGAGCCTTATTGAACCAGTGCATCTTTGACCAGTTATTGCAAAGATATTTCATTGTTGTAGAACTACGTAGAGGTTTTTGTTTAGATCAAATTTTGTAAAATTGGCGCGACTTTAAAGAAAAAAATCGATTTTTTGCACACAAAAAAGGCTGAAAATTGTTCATAAAATTAAAAGTTTACGTCAAATCAAAAAACGGCTACGTAGTTCCTTGAAGAATGTAATTCGGAAGCTACTGTCCAAATTTGCAGTCAATCCGTTAGCTGATGCCCGAGTAATCTATCCGGCCAGTTCGAAAAATGTGGTTTCGAGAAAAACGCGTTTAAAGTTTTACTAAATGCTCAGTGCACGCTTCGAAGCGCTTCGGTGAAATCAAGATTTCGACCTGTTAACATTTTTTTTTGCGATGGGACCAAGTGCACATTGTTCTTAGGCCCCTAAAATACATTTTAGGCTGAAAAAAATCGATTTTTTGAAAATCCTAGAGTGGTGTTACCCCTTAATTAAGGGGGGGGGGGGGAGGGTTTTTAAATTTTTTTTCATTTTTTTTTTTTTTCTGAATGGAGAACTTTTCAAGAATATTGTGTGAACATTTGAGATGAATCGGAGTAAAACTAACGAAGATACAGCGTTTTAAGGGGGGGTTAGGTTAATTCATGCAAAAAAAGGCTCAATTTTGTGAATTTTTTTTTGACGAAACAAACAAAATGTATGTATTAATGTTAATAGTACATTAAAGTATAACATTCGAAGAATATTGTGTACAATTTTCATGAAGAGATAGCCTCATCCTTCATGGACCTGGCATCGATGATTCAGTATGAGGTAAGCCGACAAAACTCGTTAATGAACGTTTAATTCCAAATTTTTCAGTGTTCAAAACTTTAAAGCGTTTTTCTCACAACTCACGTTTCCAAAGTAGGTGTCCCTCATAACTAGAAAACTACTGCACCGATCCTTTTGAAATTTGGAACACTATTTCTGTATATAATTTACGAGGTAACGCTGGAGAGTTTTTTTTCAAATTTGTTAATATTTTTTATTTCGCAATAGCAAATTAGCCGATTTTTTTCGCAAAAATCGCATTTTTCACTGCAAAGTGTTCCCAAAAAGTGAAACCTTGAAATTTTGAAAAACCCTCCCAGCGTTACCTGGAGAAAACTATTATATAACGAAAGAACTTTGATTTTTTGATTTCGGATGATCCAGCATCGAGTTATGAAGGACACCGCAATTCAACTTTTTTTCGAGATACTTCCAAATAATGCTGCCATTGCCGTATTTTTAAATATCTCTTCATGAAAATTGTACACAAAGTCTTCGAATGTTATACCTTAATGTACTATTACCATTAATACATACATTTTATTTCTTTCGTCAAAAAAAATTAACAAAAATGTGCCTCTTTTTGCATCAATTAACCTACCCCCCCCCCCCCCCCCTAAAGACAAACCCCAAGAAAGAAGAAGAAGACAGTGAGTAATAATTTGTTTTTCAACTTTAGAGACCGTTAGTGTTACGACTTACGCAATGCTTTAGACGATTATGTACCCCTCGTGAAAAGAAAGACCAACTCTAGATCACATTTAGACCAGTTTGAAACCACGTTTGGTCTTTTTCTGGCCTTTTACCTTTCAGCCTATACCTGCATCAATTTTAGGGAATAGAGATAGACACCACTCTCTCTGTTAAATAAGGATAGCTGTCTGTATCAACAGACTAGCTATACCTAAAAGTCCCAAAGAACCTGGGATGATTTATTATTATTTACGAGATCTAGAAGGCTTCAACCAGTAGCCGTTATATTTATGGAACTCTGTCCCTCCCTCCATCTCGCCATCTCTTTCTGTTATTATGGTTATGGTCCGGACTACTGACACGTGATAAGCCTAATAATGATGGGATATTGGGGGTTCAAACTGCCGGGACAAGAATATACCTGCCTATACTGTGATCTAAAGTTGGTATTTTTTTCACGAGGGGCGCGTATCGTATGAGGATGATGCACCCGCCTAACCTTAAAATTAAATCGCCTTATTTCACTTAATAAATAGTAGAATCAAACATTTTGTAGCCAGTAAGCAACCCAGCAAAAAAGAAAGTATTGATACGAATTGAATTGAAAAGACTAAGACACCCTGCAAATCCCGCTTTGCGACAATGACGCATTGGACCTATGTGTCAATGCATGTAAATTCGTGAAGACGGTATTTCAATTTTGCATATTTCTATACGTACAAATACAGTGCAAAAGTCTAAAGTCAGCGAATACCCATCCATGCGTCAGCGCGCAAACGCTTCAACATTGATCAATGCGTCTGAATTCGTGAGAGTAAAATACACACTGGAATTCGCCCCAATGCGTCACGGCAAATTTCAGCAAGTGTTGATTCATACAATTCAATCCGTAACAGGAAAACCAACCTGCAGGGCATATAGAATTTATTGTAAATGTTTAGTAAATTGTCTCGTAGCTCAATGGCGGGTACTCTGGACTGATACGCGAGGGATCGCTGTTTAAATGCGAGGAGATATTTAAAAAAAAAGGTTGATTCCAGTATTTATTGAGTGAAATGAGGCGATTGAATTTTAAGGTTAGGCAGCGCAATCTTTTAACATTTTAAATGAACATTAAAGTTCATTTTTAATACTTGGAAAATTTTATGACACTATCTTGGCACTATTTTTTAAAGTTTTTGACACTATTTACAACATTTTCTATCTCTGAAGTGAGCCCGTGACATGTCACTGATTCAACAGTATATAATTAATTGATCTTTATTTCTTTTTCAGGCCATTACTTTCGAATGTCCAACCGCCCTCGTGTGGAACAGAGTCGGCGAGGGCAAATCACCTTCCGTTTTGAACGGCTCGCCCATCGACCATCTTCCCTGTCCTCCTACAGCTTTACCTTGCCCTCCAGCAACTGCCACCGACCCTACCATGAGGCAATTAAAAGCAGCGCAAGAGAGCATCCAGGCTCGTTCCCAGGCCGCCGAAAGTCGGTGGTCCTGCGACAAATGGCAGCAAAGCAGCGCCGGGATGAGGACGTCGAAAGTCCTTGCCCTTCTCGATGCTCTCGATCGCCGCAGTTTCGACTGGATGGACCAAAATAACTCCCTGGATACTCTCTACGCCAAGATATTCACTCCAACACAAAAAGAAGCGATGAATGAACGAGATGCGAAGACTGAATAGAACCCACAACAAGACTCTGTGATAATAGAGATCCTCTGCGAGTGGGCTGTGAGTGCCGAAAGATGGGGCGAGCACAGAGCGATGACTGTAGCAAAATTATTAGAGAAACGCTAGAGCGAAATGTCTGGAGAAAATAACGATAATGACGATAAAGACAGCGTTTGCAGTAATGGAACTCCACCCTCTCTTCCCATTTTTCAACCACTGCTCACAAAGTTCCTGGATGTTGATGCACCGGTCTTACACAACAACTCGGTGCAATCCAAGACTCAGTTTACTAAACAAAAGCCGTGGCTACGTGTACCGAAATTTTGCTACAAAAAACAGGATTTTTTCGGTACGAATAGTGGGATTAGGTTTAGAAATGAAAATATGTTAATAGTTTAAAGTAAATTTGTTAAGAATTTCATCTCTTTTGGTTCAAATACAACTTTTTAAAGTGAAAATTCAACTAGTTAGTTGAAAATTCATTTTTTCAACTTTTTTTTTAATTTGGAAATTCAACTTTTTTGTAGAAAATTCGTCTTTGTGGCTTCAAAATTTAACATTTTGAATTGAATTCTTTTTCATTAGACTGATCAATCTATTTAGTTGAAAATTCAACTCTGGTTAAAAACTCGTATATTTTTTTTTAATTTAAGTGTTTTTTATTTTAAATATAAAATATTTTTTGGTGGAAATATCAACTACTTATACTAGGATGCTACGTTTAATTGGAAATTTATCTTCTTCAGTTGAAAATTTAACTATTTGGTTAAAATTATATTTTTTTGGTCGACGATTCATAATTGTAGTTAAAAATTCATTTGTTTATTTGAAAATATAACGGTTTTCTTGAAAACTTATCTATTTTGTTCAAAATTAAGTTTTTTTGCTAGAAATTTGATATTTTTTAGTTGAAAATTCGTGTATTTTGTTAAACAATTGTCTTTTTTGGGATAAAATTCATCTTTTTGGTTAAAAACTCAACTATTTGGGTTAAAATTAATTTTTTCGTTCGTTGAAGATTCATCATTTTAGTTCAAAATTCATTCGTAAGGTAAAAAAATTAACAATTTTCTTGAAAATTCATTTATTTCGTTCAAAATTCTTCTTTTTGATAGAAAATTCACCTTTTTCGTTGAAAATCAACTATTTGGTAAAAAATTCATTTTTTAGTTTAAGATTCATCATTTTTGAAAACATTTATTTCTTTGGTTTAAATATTCTGTTACAAATTCGTGTTCTTCTTCGTTGGAAAGTCGTATTTTTTGTTGAAACATTATTTTTTAAACTGAAAATGTGACTGTTCCATTTTTTCTTGAAACTTTGTCTTCTTTAGTTGAAAATTTTTTTATGTCATAAACTCGTCTTATTCGGGTTAAAAATTCAACTTTTGCATAGAAAATTTATCTTTTTGGCTTCAAAATTCAACAATTTCGTTAGAAATTCATTTTTTTATTAAAAATTTCTATTTTGGGTTCGAAAACTCATTTTGTTGGGGTACAAAATTCATCTTTTTTACTTCGAAATTCAATATTTGCATTACTTTTTTTTTCTCTATTATCCCAAATCTGTTTAGTTGAAAATTTAACTCTTTTGTTACAAATTCTTATTTTTTCGTTTAATGTAACTGTTTTTGATATAATGTCTGAAACATTTTTTGATGGAGATATCAATTACTATACTTTCCGTAGACGAATTATTTTTTGTTTCAGATTTATCTCTTTGTTATAAAAATTTAACTACATTGTTGAAAATCCCTTTTTTTCTTGAAAATTAATCTTTTTTAGATAGAAAAGTAATCTGCTCGGTTGAAAATTCATCTCTTTAACTAAAAATTTAATTATTTCGTTGAAAATTTTTTTGTTTTTCGTTGAAAATTAATTTCTTTAACTGCACATTTAATTTAATTAATATAATTTAATGGAAAGAAAAATTTATAACTGTCAGGGAAAATAAAAAATTGGCCAGGGAAAACCAAAACCAGGGAATTTCGTAATTAGAATTTTGAAGCATCACTGGTTGTCCATTTATGACTCAGACTATCTTTCTGTTGTTTTTGCACTGAACTAGCGCAAAGCGAATCAAAATATTTTTAATTTTATCGCTACAAGTATTTAATCTTTGAGTGTCGAAAATGGAAGTGAGTAATCGAATCATTTTTTTAGGCCCAGCAGCTAGTAAACCCAGCACTCCGAGTAATCGAGAAACCATGAATGAGGACAGTCTTTTTCCAGGTTTAGAATTAAAGGCTAAACTGGAAGTGCCTGATCATGGAAGGACGATGGATTATGATGACAGCAAAATTGACGACGATCTAGACAAGCTTCTCCAACATATTAAGGAAGACCAACAAAACAGTATGGATGCGACCGACAGTCCGAAGGAAGATGCTTTAGGTGGACATGGACATGAGGGGCTCGAATCTAAAACTCCTTCCAGTCCCAGCAGACATTTACTTTACACCACACACTTTTCTCTCACACAGGTAAATTTTACTGCGTTTTTTCTCAAAATATTTTCAGTTTACTGCGTTTTTTTTCATTTATTCTCAATTTACTGATTATTCAGGGTGTCTACTTTTCCGAAACAATATTATATATGTAATTCTAAATTGAATCAGAGAATTTTCAAAAAAAAAATTATAATTCAGATTTGGAACAAGCTGTGTTACAAAAGAGTTATAACTCTGACTTAGAACAGTGAATTTTGAAGAATGAAATATAATTCAGATCTAAAACAAGGAATTTTCAAAAATAATTATTGTTCTTACTTGGAACGGGGAATTTTCTAAAAGAATTACAATTTTGGCATGGCATGGGGCATTTTCTAAATAAATTACGACTCTGATCTGGAACAAGGAATTTTCAAAAATAATTATTATTCTTACTTGTAACAAGGAATTTTCTAAAAGAATCATGATTTGGATTTGGAACAGGGAATTTTCGAAAAAATTACAATTTTGACTTGTAACGGAAAATTGTCGAGAAGAATTATAATTCTGTATTGAAACAATGAATTCTCGAGAAAAAATCACAATTTTGACTTGGAGCAGGAAATTTTCCGAAGCAATATTATATGCAATTCTGAATTGGATCATAAGATTTATTGAAAAAAATGACAAGTCTGAATTGTATCAGAGAATTTTCGAAAAGTATTATGTTTCTGCTTCGAAAAGGGAATTTTTAAGAACAAACTATAATTCTGACATGGAGCATGGAATTTTTTGAAAGAATTACAATTTTGAATTGAATTTTCGAGAAAAATGATCCTTTTGACTTGAAGCAGGAATTTTTCCAAAACAATATTATATTCATTTCTGAATTGAATAAGAAAATTTTTGAAGAGAAAATAATTAATTCAGATCTGGAACAAGGAACGTTCAAACACTTTTAATTCTGAGTTGGTCAGGGGATTTCAGTAACGAATTACTTCAACTTTGAGACAGAGAATTTTCTAACGGATTTTTAATTCTGGGTTACGACAGGGAATAAATAAAATATCTTTCTTTAATTCACGTAAAGCGTTACAATGATCACAACTTGGAAAGTTTTCAAGGAGAATTGTAATTTCCGTGAAAAATTATAATTTTTACTTCGGGACAGGGAATTTTAGTAAAGAATTAAAATTTTTAGTTTGGGACAGGGAATTTCAGTGAAGAAATATAATTTTGATAAGTGGGCTACAGGTCAGGGAATTCGGGAAAGTCAGGTAATTAAAAACCTGTTCAGGAATGTCAGGGAATAGCTCAGAGAGTCAGGGCATTTTCGATAAACTGTTGTTGAAGTTAATCTTATTATTTTGTTGAAATTTCAACTATTTTGTTAAAAAGTCTTTATTTTTGGTTAAAAATTCGTATTTTTGAGTTGAAAATTCAACTGTTTTGTAGAAAATTCATCTTTTGAACTTGATTATTCAATATTTTGGATGACATTTTTTTCTCGATTGACTGAAAAATCTTTCTTGGATCAAAATTCAGCTCCTTTGTTGAAAATCCGTGTGTTTTGTGTGAAAAATTCATTTCTTATCGTAGAAATTTCTTTGTTTGTTTGTTAATAATGCAACTGTTTGGTTGAAAATGAGGTTTTTAAACTGCATATTTAACTATTCTGTTTGGTTGGAAATTTATCTTCTTCAGTTGAAAATTCATGTTTTGTCATAGAATATTAATCTTTTTGGTGACTGAAAAATCTTTCATGGTTGCAAATTCAACTCTTTTGTTGAAAGTTCATGTTTTTTTAAATGCATTTCTTATCGTATAAATGTCTTTTTTGTTGTTGAAAATTTAACTGTTTGGTTAAGAATTAAGCTTCTCAACTGCAAATTTGACTGCGAATTCCATGTTTCTTTTAAATTTATCTTTCTCTAATTGAAAATTCATCTTTTGTGTCAGAATATTAATCTTCTTGGTGACTGGAAAATCTTTCGTGGTTGAAAATTCTTTTTTTTTTTCAATTTGTTTCTTATGGTCGAAATTTTTTTTCGTTTAAAATGCAAGTGGTTGAAAATTAATTTTTTAAACTGCAAATTTAAATATTCCATGTTTGGTTGAATATTCAACTTGTGGTGGAATAATTTTAAGATTTGGTATTTTTGTTGTTAAAAATTCAACAATTTTGTTAAAAAGTCATACATTTGGTTTGAAAATTCAACTATTTCGTAGAACATTCGTCTTTTTGTCATCAGCTACAAAATCTTTCTTTGGAAATTCACCTCTGTTGTTGAAAATTCGTCTTTTTTGTTTAAAAATTCATCTGTTATCATAGAAATTCAATCTTTTTTGGCTAAAAGTACAACTGTTTTAATGAAAAGTTTGGTTTACGATTACAATTTTCTTGGCTTGAAATGTTAACTATTACATTCCTTGTGAGAATTCTTCTTTTTTGGTTGAAAAATAATGTACTTAGTTTAAAATGTAATTACTTTGTTGATAATTGATTTCTTTGGTTGAAAATTAGGTATTTTTTTTAATTAATTTTTTGTGGTTTAAAATTAATTTGTTAACCAAAATACCGGAATTTTCAGCCCAAAAAGACGAATCTTCGACTAGACAGTTCAGTTTTTAAGGAATAAGTATGTTTTTTCAACAAAAATGTTGAATTTTCAACAAAATAATGAAAGTTTTTAACCGCAAAATGAATTCTCAACCAAAAAAAAATATATTAATTTTTTTGAGACTCACTTGTTATTGGAACATTCTCTTTTTTAAATCTCGTTTCATTAAGGTTTCACGTTTATTAACTCAACAAAATTTATGTAGGCCATTCCAAAGATTTTTTTGTACTCCAGTCAAAATTCCGCGCGACCATGTCATCGATTTTGCTGGCGTTTTTCCGCCTGCTAGTAGTGCCCCAAATCCCTCATAAATGAAGCATTACATTTTTCGAATTGGAACTTTGCGTACATTTTCTTTGGAAATTGGATTTTTTCGTCAATTTTATTTTTCTTTTCAAACCTAAAGAAAAAAGCCAATTGATAAGCGTTTTTAAAGCATCTTCAACGTTGCCTATAAATGTACTGAATTTCACCAAATTTGACAATAATTCATTAATTACTTGCTAACAGCTTTTGGGCAAATTGCCTTTATTCTTTAAAACTAAAATTTATTAACACATACGCATTCTATCAACTTATATAAAATTAATAATTCTTATTTAAATAAATAAATTAAGTTGTAAATATTTGAAAAAATGTCATCAATATAAAGATTTTAATTGTTATTATTATTATTTTTATTAAAATTAAGAATGATTTGATAAATCAAAAAATAGTTTATTTTTCATTTTTGGTCGATTTTTTCGAAAATTAATGATTTCATCAAGAAATGTTACGTACAAAAAAGTTGTGTTTTTGCAAAATACACCATTTCCTTGTAGAATATTTTTATGCGAAAGCAATTTTAAGGGTTTTTAAGTTTAGTGATATTTAGTGAGTTTATAGACAACTTTAAAGATGACCTTAATTTTTTTGTTTTTGACATACATGTATAGTAAATATTTTACCTAAAACTTCTTCCTAAAACCAATGAATTCAGCCATTAAACTTTAAAATCGAGTATGAATTCCTTTGTTTATGCATGTTTGAAATTAAAAGTAAAATTGATGAAAAAGTCAAATTAAAAAAAAATTCAAGTAAAGTTTTGATTCGAAAAATCTAATACCTTATTGTTTTTGGGCACTTACTATTAGGAAAAAATCGCCAGCTAAATCGCTGTCATGGTCACATAGCTGATATAAACAAAAAATCTGTGAAATGACCCATATGTATGTACATTTTCTAAGTTTATAAAATCTTAGTGAGATTTTGTGGAGGTTTCAGAGCAAATCTTATGATATTTTATGTAGTGGAAGTGATTGAAAATTTCAGATAAATGCCTTATATAATTTTTGGATGGCCCCTAAACTTCAACTTTAGTTTTTTGAAAATTCCTTGACTTTTTCAGGTTTTCTCTGAACTTCCTGACTTTTCCTGACTTTCTGAAATTCCCCAACCTGTAGCAAGCCTGCTATAAAGAATACCTAATTATTTCCAAGTTCCTTAATTAAGAAAAATATCGAATGAATTTTACAGGTGGATGAAGCAGCCGATGTGATATTAAAACTTCACCTAATAGCACAACAGCTATCCGAAAAGTTTGACCTCGCAAAGAAGAAAATCAGCACAAAATATCACGAAATCGAGCGAAATTTGATAGAAGAATTTGTCCAAGCTGAAAATACTGAAGATACGACTCGAATGAAGAAGCTCGCATCCATACTTTATCAATTCGAAGGATATTCTCAATGCGTTGATGCAGTTATAGAGCAGAGCCAGATGATTTGTTTCGGTGGAAAAGACGTTTTTCAGAAAGTCATACCAATGGGCACAAACAATTACAAAGTAATGCAACAAGTTTTATCACTTGAGGCTGCAGAAATACATCGTGGCTAAATTAACGAATCGTTCCGATTCGGAAATGTATCTCGTAAACCTGTACAAGCTGTGTTTAAAAACTGTGAAGCTTTCGACTGATTGAAAAAAGTTCAATATGTGCACTGATGAAAAATATTTAATTAAGCACACCAGGAACATTTTTCACAAGCATGTGGATGCGTACATTACGTAAGTCTTTTCTTATATGACTTTTTGTTTCAATTATTTGTTTCGTTGCAGGCAGCACACTCTTTCTACTATTACTCTTTTCACTTTTTTTTTTTGAATTCATCTTTTTCTCTTGTTCTCAAGAAACTTCCCCTTTTTCTCGTTTTCTTGTCTAAATTAAGAGATCTCAATAAGAAAGTCCTACTATTTTTCGTTCAAAAATAATTACTGTTAATTGGAAAGTCTACTATTATATTTTTGGCTAGGAACTTTCATCTCGTTTCGTTAAAAATTCTATTCTTTGATTAAAAATTTAATTATTTTTTGAACTTCAACAATTTTGTTAAAAAGCCATATTTTTGGTTCAAAAATTCAATTGAATTGGATAGAAAATTCGTCCTTTTAGATTGAAAATTCATCTTTTGGTAAAAAAGTAATCTTCTGTGGCTGAAAGTTAATCCTTATTACTTGAAAAGTCTACTATTATATTCTTGGTTCAGAATTTCCATCTGTTTTGGTTAAAAATTACATTATTTTGTTGAAACTTCAACTGTTTTGTTGAAAATTTATCTTTTTTAGTCGAAAACTCAACTGCTTCCTTAAAAATTAACCTTTTGGATTCGCAATTCCTCTGTTGGTAGAAAAGTCATCTTTTTTGTTTGAAAGTTAATTGTTTTTAGTTAAAAAATCTACTATTCTATTTTCGTTTCAGAATTTTCATATGTTTTGGTTGAAAATTAAATTATTTTGTTGAAAATTTAACTACTTGAATGAAAGTTGAATTACTTTGTACGAAAATTATAGTTTTCGGTTGAAAATTTTACTATTTTTTATCTTTTGGTTGAAAATTTATTGCTTTTGCTAAAAATGCAATTGCTTGTTTGAAAACTAATCTGTTTTGGTTGAGAATTCAACTATTTTTTTAAGAATTCTTCTTTTTGGTCGAATTAAACAGTTTTTGATTTAAATTTAAAATATTTTTGGTTGAAGTAACAACTACTAAATTTTTCATTGAGAATTCATCTTTCTTAGTTTATTGGTTATTTCATATTTTCGGACTGAAAATAAATCTGTTTTGATTGAGGATACATCTATTTGCTTTGAAATAATTTTTTCTTGAAAATTCATAATTTCTTGTTCAAAATTCAACTGTTTTGTAGAAAATTCCTCTTTTTGGCTTAAAATTCCAACAGGCTGGTAGGAAATGCAACTATTTAGTTGAAAATTAAAGTTCTTGGTAAAAATTAACCATTTTTCCAATATTCAGATTTTGAGGTTGAACCTGCAACTGTTTTCTAAGTTAAAAATTCAACCTTATTTGTTGAAAATTCCTCTTTTTGCTTGAAAAGTCATCTATTTGGTTAAAAATTTATCTTTCTTGGTAACATTTTTTCTTGTAGAAAATTTATCTTTTCGGGCTTAAAAGTCAAATATTTTCTAAAAACTTCGACTTTCGAGCTTGAAAAGTCACCTATTGAAAAAAAAATTTTTGAACCACTTTCTTAAGGAATCATTTTTGGTGAAGATATATTTTGGTTAAGAGTTTAACTATTTTCTTGTAAAATGATTTTTTTCAGTTGTAAATTCAACTGCGTGGGTATAATTATTTTCTAGCTGAAAATTCATATTTTTTGGTTAGAAATTCAACTTTTATACAGAAAATTCGTCATTTGGCTTGACTGTTCATTAATGTAGGTGAACTTTCTCTTCTTTCTTGACTAAAAACTCTTTATTGAAAATTCGTCTTCTTGGTTTTACAATTTTTTCTTTAAAATGAAATTTCATATTTTTTCGTTGATATATGAACTATTACCCTTTCATATGTAGACTTTAACTTTTTAATTTGAAAATTCAAGTATTTTGTTCAAATGTCATCTTTTATGGTAGAAAAGTAATTTTTGGATTTAAAATAAGTGAATTTGAAAGTTTTAAATTTGTATGTGAAGTATTGTTTTATTGTTTTATATTATATAGAAGGAAAATAAAAAAATTAGCGAAGGAAAAATGATAGAATTTTGTTTATAAAGTGTTCACTCTGCAATGCGTGCATGTTTGAAATACAAATTTTTTTATTAGTTTCAAGTTCCATATCTTATTATTTCTGGAAAAACTAAATTACGTGCAGTAATGGCAAGGGGAGGGGGTAGAAATCTTTTGTTGCTGCGTTACAGAGAGAATAAGGGACTTTGAAGAGGGCATATCATCCGTTACGTATTTTAAGTACGGTCCCCAGGAAACAATAATCCGTTCACGTACTTTGAATGGGTTTCGAAGCCGTCGAAAAGCGTATCAGTCACTGGAATTCCAGATTGCCGCCGATTGGTTTCTAACATAATTTTACTCATTATTTTTTGTCAGACTTATAAGCCACAAAAGCCTTTACATCATCTAGAACTAAAATAGCGAAAGGAATCTAATAGCCTTTCATATGATTTGTCTTAATCTCTCGATAATTTATAAAATTTAAAAATCATGTGAAATATGGCAGCCAAACCTCAGAAAAGTCGGTCTCATTCTAAAAGAGGTAAACCGATCCAATATGACACTGCTTGAAATGGACATTATACTACATTGCAGATTCGAAGCTACTCGGCAAACTGACCGTTTCATATAGTCGCATACCAATTTAGTTTTAAAATTGTCAATCTGCAAATGACAGATACGCAATTTTAACGCTTTGTTCTTTTCTGGGTCGTTTATAGTATACTCAATATATTTTGTTAAAAAATTAAGAATTTCGTTACAAAATCATCCTTTTTGGTTGAAAATCCGACTGTTGAAACTTGATCAGCGATTACTTTACTATTTGTAATTTATTTTGTATTAATTTTTATTCTGAGCTACTGTAAAAAGTGTATGTATGTATCAACATATCGTCGCTTCAAAGTTATAGTTTTCCATGTCCCTCAACTGTCGAATTGAGAAACTGAGGTTCTAAGTTGAATCATAATATATTCTACTAAAACGTTGCCAAATGTTGAAATAAGTTTATCGGTCAAAAATAATGCGTGATAAAGAACATATTAGCACAAATTTTAATACTATTATGAATGTATTTAAGCTGATGTGGAAAATTGGTTTTGCACGTGGCGTAATATGAGACTCAAAAAATTCATTCTTTCTCAGAATTTCAAAAACATGTGTACATATAATGTTGACAAAAATTTTGCTGAATAAACTTTTCTTAAATAAAGTTTTGTTTATTAATTTCTCTTCGACCCTTGTGTCGTCTTTCCAAAAACGTCTAATTTATTTTTATTCTTCATGTTATTTCTTACGATTAAAACAAAAACTTCACCCTATCAAAAAATAATTCATAAGCAATTTTTAGCTATTTTTAAGCTGAACAACTTTTGTTTCTACATTTTTTTTGTAGCTTGTGCCGTTCTTCGAATAATTCACATTTTTAATTTTTATTGTTATCTTTTACAATTGAAACAGAAACTACACATCCTATCGAAAAATGATTTTTAAAAAACTTATAAATATTTTTTGGTTGGAAAACTTGTTTCTATTCTTCTGGATCTTTTGTCGTTTTTCCAAAAATTCAAGTTTCTTTTTTTTACGATTAAAACGAAAACCACACCTTCTACCAAAGAATCGATAATAACAAATTTATAGATTTTTTGGACGCAACAATTTTTGTTAACTTTTTTTTTTTTTGTGGTTAAAACCAGAACCATTGGTCAGAAATTTTGAATTTTCGATTTTTCAATAAGTTCCTATGTTAATCTTGTAGGGCTTCAAAAAAGGTCAAAAAGCTTCTCTTGACTTTGTTATATTATGCGTTGTTTGGCTTTTATTATCTCGTATGTTACCGCAGTCGATAAAGTTTAATGCTGCCAAATGTAAAAAATTATAATTCAATGACTCCGACAAAATGTTTACAATCTACCTGTTAATTATAAACATCGCCATGTTTCTTTGCATTAATTTAATTATTTACTATATTTATTTACATTAATTTGACACATTTGCGTTTTCCAATTCTTAATTTTATTTTTGAACTTCGCGCGTAAAATGCTACTGGCGATTTACTTGAAGCCGCCTTTTGCTGACGTCACTGACAGCAACTTCGTTTTTCTATTTTTTAACGCTGAAAAATAAACTGGTTGCAATTACGACATTACCATTTAACGCAAATTTTAACGTATTATTATAATTGCAACAGTTTTCATATTTATTTTCTTTCTTTTATTAGTTGTAATGCCATATCACTTTACCATTACGATACAGCGTAACGTTTGCGTTCGGCCGGTCCGCCAGGGTGGTGCTGTGGACCCGTTATTTAGGGAAGATTAATTGGAGATGTTAGGATTAAGCAAGTTTTGGTGGGAAATATTTTCTCAAAAAAGTAGGTTAAGCTTTTTTTTGTGCCTTTTAGCAAATAGTTAGTTCAGTAACGAAATTTGGGATCGGTAATCTTGTACGGACTAAAGAGTTTCGGAGCGGATAAATCATGATTCGGTTGTTTTAAATCCTCTCTGATAAATATCCCACACATCAATCAATGTGATAATTGTTCTTAACTTTAATTAGGCCCTACAATTTATTTATTTCAATACTAACTTTTAAAGTACTTTTCTTGCCCCCACGAATCCCTCTCCTTGAGCTAATTTAAGGTGATTCAAATTAATTTAGCATGATTAGCGTTTAAAATTGCTGATAACAATTTGGAGTGACGAAGAGTAGGCGTCTGGTGCCCGACAGCACGGTAAGTGCAAATTTAAGTTTTTTACTTTTCTGTACCGGCGTTGGCGCGGCCATTTAGGTAACGGTTCCCAGCTTACCTTTTGAGAGGCTGGAAAAGGGTTACACAGTACTCAAAAAACATTTTCGTATTTTTGAATTCTAACAAAAAAATGGCGTTGAAAATAATTATAAAAAAATTGTTCTAAAGTTAATAATTACCGAGTTATTAACAATTAAGGATTAACCAATCAGAAGCACGCGCTAGAAGGTCGACAGTCGATGTGATGTCGACAAGTGTGTGTGCATAAACAAGTTTAGTTCGCATAATTTCTTCTCCGTTCGCTTTTCCAGTAGTTTGTGACTCTCTGGTTGAACTACACACGTCAACGAGATACAAGAATTGAAAAAAAATATTTTCCACAATTAACCAAATTCGACAACACTCTCATGAATTTTGTAAATTCCCTTGAATTTTGTAGAATTTTCGAGAACTCCGTGGAATTCTCCTTAATTCTGAAGAATTCTCTTGAATTCAGCAGAATTTTCTTAAAATGAGCGAAATTCTTTCTAACTCTGTAGAATTCTTTTGATTTCAGCAGAATTCTTTTGAATTCAGTGAAATTCTCTTGAATTTTATATCATTCTCATGAATTCAGTATAATTCTCTTGAATTATGTAAAATTCTCTTGAATTCAGTAACATTCTTTCAAGTTCGGCAGAACTCTCTTCAAATCAGCAGAATTCTCTTTAGATCAACATCATTCTCTTGAATAATGGAGAATTCTCCTGAATTTAGTAGAATTCTCTTAAAATATGTAAAATTCTCTAAAATTTGTTTAATTTGCTTAAATTAAGTAGAATTCTCCTAGGTTTGGCAGAATTCTCTTGAATTTAGTCAAATTATCCTGTTTTCTTTCAAATTTAGCAGAATATTCTAGAAAAAAGAATTCTGCGGAACTTAAAAAGATGCTGCTGATTTCAAGACAATTTCGCTAATTTGAAAAAATCCTACTGAATTCAAGAGAATTTCACTGATTTCAAAAGAATTCTGCTGAAATCAAAAGAATTCTACAGAGCTAGAGAGAATGAAACTGATTTTAAGAAAATTCTGCTGAATTCAAGAGAATTCTTTAGAATTCAAGAGAATTCCACTGTATTCTCGAAAATTCTACAACATTCATGAGAATTTACAGAACTCATGAGAATATTGTCGAATTTGGTTGATTGTGGAAAATATTTGTCTCAATTATTGTATCTCGTTGACATGTGAAGTTACACCAGAGAGTCAAAACCTACTGGAAAAGCGAACGGACGAAAAAATTATACGAACTGAACTTGTTCATGCACACACTCTTGTCGATGTCACATGGACTGTCGACCTTCTAACGCATGCTTCTGATTGGTCAATCTTTAATTGTTAATTACTCGGTAATTATTAACTTTAGCAAACCTTTTTTCATGATTATTTTCAACGCCATTTTTTTGTTGGAATTCAAAAATATGAAATGTTTTTTGAGTACTGGGACACCCTGTATATTTCAAACTATTTATAAAATATATATAATTCTTCCGCCTGTGGTTGCTGTATTATCCATTCTTTTTTTAAGTAAAAATATATTATTCATACCAAGTTTTTAGGTACTGTATGCAGGGTGTCCCAGACTCAAGTGTCCGGACTTATATAGCCATATAAAAATGATAAAAATAAATAGAAAATTCCTTTTCCAAAAATCAGTTGAAGTTTTAGTTTTTTAGTTATAACTAATTTAAGCTGGACCAATCAGGAGCGCCATATGAACAGCCGTGTGTCCGTGAACCAGATTTCAACGCAGTGTTATGGAAGTGAACGCAGAGGTGGGGTTAGCGCCGGGAGAACACTACGTTGGAATCCCGTTCACGCACACACGGCTGTTTATACGGTGCTCCTGATTGGTCCAGCTTGAATGTTTCATAACTAAAAAACTAAAACTTCAACTGATTTTTGGAAAAGGAATTTTCTATTTATTTTTTTCATTTTTATACGGCTATATAAGTCCGGACACTTGAGTCTGGGACACCCTGTAGATTGTGTAGGAATTATTTTTTTTATAGTTTACTATGAAAATAAAGAAAATCAGGTTAAATTGTATCAAAACGGCTATACAGGGTGTCCCAGACTCAAGTGTCCGGACTCATATAGCCGTATGAAAATTGACAAAATAAATGGAAAATTTCTTTTCCGAAAATCAGTTGAACTTTTAGTTTTTTAGTTATAGAACATTTAAGCTGGACCAATCAGGAGCGCCGTATAAACAGCCGTGTGTGCGTGAACGGGATTCCAACGTAGTGTTCTCCCGTCGCTAACCCCACCTCTGCGCTCGCTTCGATAACACTGCGGTGAAATCTCGTTCACGCACACACGGCTCTTTATACGACGCTCCTGATTAGTCCAGCATAAATGTTTTATAACTAAAAAACTAAAATTTCAACTGATTTTTGGAAAAGGAATTTTCTATTTATTTTTTTCATTTTCACACGGCTATATAAGTCCGGACACATGAGTCTGGGACACCCTGTATACTAAAATAAAACGTTAAAAGTTTGTCATAATGATTACAAATAAATCTTATTATGCATGTGACACTATATCTTACAAAATCAGCAAAATTTAAGAATTTTTATTCATAAGTCTTCAAAATGGAAAAATTTTAAACTGCAAATCGTGAAATTTAAAGAATTTTCAATTGTAAATCATCAAAAATTTAGAATTTTAGATTGTAAATCATTAAAATTTGGGAGTTTCTAAGTTTTAAAATTTACAATTGAAAATTATGCAAGCTTTAAGTATTACAATTATTAATTCTGTAATTTTTATGCTTTACATTTGAAATTTCTTTATTTTGAAAATTTTGGAATTGAAAATTTGTTTTTTGACTATAAAAATCGGGACGACTGAAAAATCTTGAAAAATAAAATTCCCGATACTGTGAAATTCTGGAATTGGAAAATTCTCGATTAAAATTTGAGAATAATAAAATTTCCGAATGATAAAATCCACAAATATTAAAATTCCCTAATGATACAACTCCTAACCAGTTTATAATATTACCAAATTTGAAAAATCACGAAAAATGAAATTCCCGACAGCTTATAATATTACCGAATTAGAAAACTCTCAAATGATGAAATTCCCGACAGAAAATTGCCGTATTACAATTAAACTACATTATAATTGAAATTTTTTTTTAATCTAAAAAAAATTAAATTGTTTATATCCGGGAATTTTTTAGTTCGGATATTTAATAATTGGGGAATTTTCCAATCTGGGAATCTTATTATTTGTACATTTTATTGCTTAGGAATTTTATTATTTGGGAATTTTCCACTTCGGGAATTTTCCACTGTTAGCAATTTTATTCTTCCGGATTTTTCAGTCCTTCCTAAAAAGTATGAAAAATTAGGAATTTTTATTTATACATCTTTAAATTGGAGGACTTTTCAATACCAAATATTTCAAATTGAACTGTTCCAGCAAAAAAATGTTCAAAAGTATATACCTTCAAAATGTAAATCTTAAAATTTTAATAATTTGCAATTATATACTTTCAAAATTCAAGAGTTCACAATTGCCAATCTTCAAACCTATAGAACTTTGAATTGTAAATATTTAAGATTGAAAAGTTTGCAGTTTTAAAAATTTACAATTCATAATTATCAAAATGTTAAGTTCTACAATTAAAAATCGTGTAATTTTGATTATTAACGTTCAAAATTTCTGCAATTCGGAATATTTCGAATCGAAATCTTGACAAATCTTCACAATCGTCAGTTATCAAAATTTAAGAATTTTTATTTATACATCTTAAAAATTGAATAATTTTAAACTGCAAATCGTTAAAATTAAAGAATTTTCAATCGTTAATCTCCATAATTATAAAACTTCAAATTGGAAATCTTCAACATTCAAGAGCTTTTAATTTTTAAAACCTACAATTTAGAATAATGCCAGTTTCAAATTTCGTGTGACTAAAAAAAATGTAACTTTTCCTTGTTTGACTTTTTGCTTCATACTCACTAGTGCAATTGGGTAGTACGCAGTAACTACCGCCCATTTTTATCAACAGTTTATTCATACAACTTTAAAATAATAAATTTATATTATGCACTATGAATACATTTTGTGGGAATGCCCTTAAACTGTTTTAATCTAATCGAGTGACGATCGACGCGGCGTTAGTTCGGCGTTGCGCCGCTGGGGACGAACCATAGCACACGTTTTCCTAACCACAGAATGGCTCGTGGCATACGCCTGCTTTTGAGTTTTGAGTACCGCATATACTACGATACAACACTATAATAGAGAGTCCACAATAGGATTGAAGCGAAGTTGTCTTGTGTCATCTGCAGCCGCTGTTAGCAGACGATTTTCAATTTTCCAATCTCGAATTTCTCGCGCGTCGTGTCGCTTGTTTTGAAGGTGTCGCGCATCACATCGTTTGTTTTGAAAGTGTTATGGAGATTTACGTGGTTTTAATGTGCTTTGCTGTGAAGCGGGAAAGTTCCCGAGTTTGAAGTTGTAGATAATTTCCAGAATTCACCAGGCGAGATAACATTACACGAGCTCCGCATATAACCTCATCAGAAGGTAATTGAATGTAAGTAGGACCATTCCGCTGGCCCCAACACCCACGCAAATTCAACTTTTTCCGGGCCCAATATTTAGTGCAGAATTTGTTCAAATTTGTTCAAACAAAATTAGAATTTGTGCAACACTGGCAGTACCAGATAACTCAAAAAAAACTGACGGGGCCAGCGAAACGTTTCGCCGGTCCCGACATTATCCAAAATCAACTTGATATGAGCGTATTATTTTCGTCTTAATTTGTTCAAATTTGTGCAACC
>CAKNXH010055627.1:21944-52053 GCA_932178445.1 Andricus quercusramuli
TATGCGGCAAACACTATGGCGGGGCCAGCGAAACGTTTCGCTGGCCCTGAAGTTATCCAAAATCAACTTTACATGAGCGTATTATTTTCACATCAATTTGTTCAAATTTGTGCAACAAAATCCAACCTCTAAAAACTACCCCCTATGCGGAAAACACTATGGCGGGGCCAGCGAAACGTTTCGCTGGCCCCGGCATTATCCAAAATCAACTTTATATGAGCGTATTATTTTCGTCCTAATTTGTTCAAATTTGTGCAACCAACTCCAACCCCTAAACACTACCCCGTATGCAGCAAACATCATGGCAGAGCCAGCAAAATATTCCGCAAGACCCGAACCTGTCCAAAATCAACTTTAAATGAGCGCATTATTTTCGTCCTAATTTGTTTAAATTTCTGAAACCAAATCCAACTCCTAAAAACTACCCCCTATGTAACAAATACTTTGGCGGTGCCAGCGAAACGTTTCGCTGGCCCCGGCATTATCTAAAATCAACTTTATATGACCGTCTTATTTTTGTCTTGATTTGTTCAAATTTGTGCAACCAAATCCAACCCCTAAAAACTACCACCTATGTAACAAATACTTTGGCGGTGCCAGCGAAACGTTTCGCTGACCCCGAAATTATCTAAAATCAACTTTATATGAGCGTATTATTTTTGTCCTCATTTGTTCAAATATGTGCAACCAAATCCAACCCCTAAAAACTACTTACTATGCGACCAACACTATGGCGGGGCCAGCGAAACGTTTCACTGGCCCGGACATTATTGAAAATAAACTTTATATGAGCGTATTATTTTCGCCTTAATTTGTTCAAATTTGTGCAACCAAATCCAACCCCTAAAAACTACCCCCTATGTAACAAACACTTTGGCGGGGCCAGCGAAACGTTTCACTGGCCCGACATTATCCAAAATCAACTTTATAGGAGCGTATTATTTTTGTCTTGATTTTTTCAAATTTGTGCGGCCAAATCCAACCCCTAAAAACTACCCCCTATGTAACAAACACTTTGGCGGGGCCAGCGAAATATTCAGCAAGCCCCGAACCTGTCCAAAATCAACTTTAAATGAGCGTATTATTTTCGTCTCAATTTGTTCAAATTTTTTCAACCAACTCCAACCCCTAAAAACTACCCCCTATGCAGCAAACATCATGGCAGAGCCAGCAAAATATTCCGCTAGCCACGAACCTGTCCAAAATCAACTTTAAATGAGCGTATTATTTTCGTCTTAATTTTTTAAAATTTGTGCAACCGAATCCAACCCCTAAAAACTACCCCTTATGCGAAAAACACTATGGCGGTGCCAGCGAAACGTTTCGCTGGCCCCGACATTATCCAAAATCAACTTTATAGGAGTGTATTGTTTCCGTCTTAATTTGTTCAAATTTGTACAACCGAATCCAGCCCCTAAAAACTACCCCCTATGCAGCAAACATCATGGCAGAGCCAGCAAACTATTCGGCCAGCCTCGACACTGTCCAAAATCAACCTGATATGAGCATATTATTATCGTCTTCATTTGTTCAAATTTGTGCAACTAAATCCAACCCCTAAAAACTACCCCCTATGCGGCAAATACTATGTCGGGGCCAGCGAAACGTTTGGCTGACCCCGCCATAGTGTTTTTTGTATAGGGGGTAGTTTTCAGGGGTCGGATTTGGTTGCACAATTTTGAACAAATTAGGACGAAAATAATACGCTCATATAAAGTTGATTTTGGATAATGTCGGGGCAAACGAAAAGTTTCGCTGGCACCGCCAATGTGTATGTTACATAGGTGGTAGTTTTTAGTGGTTGCATTTGCTTGCACAAATTTGAACAAATCAAGACGAAAATAATACGTTCATATAAAGTTGATTTCGGGTAATGTCGGTGCCAGTGGAGCGTTTCGTTGGCACCGCCGAAGTATTTGTTACACAGGGGGTAGTTTTTAGGGGCTGAATTCGGTTGCACAAATTTGAACAAATCAAGACGAAAACAATACACTTCTATGAAGTTGATTTTGGACAGGTTCGGGGCTTGCGGAATATTTTGCTGGCTCTGCTATGATGTTTGCTGCATACGGGATAGTTTTCAGGGGTTGGAGTTGGTTTCACAAATTTGAACAAATTAAGACGAAAATAATACGCTCATATAAAGTTGATTTTGGATAATGTCGGTGCCAGTGAAACGTTTCGCTGGCACCGCCAAAGTATTTGTTACATAAGGGGTAGTTTTTAGGGGTTGGATTCGGTTGCACAAATTTGAACGAATTAAGACAAAAATAATACGCTCCTATAAAGTTGATTTTGGATAATGTCGGGGCCAGAGAAACGTTTCGCAGGCCACGCCATAATATTTGCCGCATAGGGTGTATTTTTTAGGGGTTGCATTTGATTGCACAAATTTTAACAAATCAGGACAAAAATAACACGCTCATATAAAGTTGATTTTAGACAATGTCGGGGCCAGCGAAACGTTTCGCTGGCACCGCCAAGGTATTTGTTACATACGGGGTAGTTTTTAGGGGTTGGATTTGGTTGCACAATTTTGAACAAATGGAGTCGAAAATAATACGCTCATATAAAGTTGATTTTGGATAATGTCGGGGCCATCGAAACGTTTCGCTGGCACCGCCAAAGTATTTGTTACATAGGGGGTAGTTCTTGGGGGTTGGATGCAGTTGCACGAATTTGAACAAATTAAGACGAAAATAATACGCTCATATAAAGTTGATTTTGGACAGGTTCGGGGCTTGCGGAATATTTTGCTGGCTCTGCTATGATGTTTGCTGCATACGGGATAGTTTTTAGGGGTTGGAGTTGGTTGCACAAATTTGAACAAATTGAGACGAAAATAATACCCTCATTAAAGTTGATTTTGGATAATGTCGGGGCCAGCGAAACGTTTAGCTGGCCCCGCCATAGTGTTTGCCACATAGGGGGAAGTTTTTAGGGGTTGGATATGGTTGCACAAATTTGAACCAATTTAGGTGAACATAATACGCTCATATCAAGTTGATTTTGGATAATGTCAGGGCCAGCGAAACGTTTCGCTGGCCCCGCCATAGTGTTGGCTGCATAGGGGGTAGTTTTTAGGGGTTGGATTTGGTTGCATAATTTTGAACAAATTAATACGAAAATAATACGCTCATATAAAGTTTATTTTGGATAATGTCGGGGCCAGCGAAACGTTTCGCTGGCCCCGCCAGTGTTTTTTTGAGTTATCTGGTACTTCCAGTGTTGTAAAAATTCTAATTTTGGTTGAACAAATTTGAACAAATTCTGCACTAAATATTGGGCCCAGAAAAGTTGAATTTGCGTGGGTGGTGGGGCCAGTGGAATGGTCCTAATATAAGTAGGCACACATTTGAACTGATAATTGAGTTTACTGATTAAACATTGTAGAGGGAAGCGTCCCTTAATACAGAGAGAGAGAGAGAGAGCGCGCACGAGCTAACCCAGGCTGGGTCGACTCCTATATGCAGAAGTGGCAACGTAACGAACTAGGGCGCGCGGTCCGAGGGGCAGAAAGGGGTACAGAAATAGTTCACTGTCCGACACAGATGGCGTTCGCGCATTTCTGAAATCGGGGTGCGGGGTGCAGAGGGAGGTAATGCCGCATACGTTGCGGCCATATTGCGAAAGTGTTTGACATTTGTTCAAAACAGTTGAAAACAGTGTTGCAGTTTCATGCAACATGCAGTGTCATGCATTTATTTCAAATGAATGCAAATTAAAGCAAGTGAAAAATCTTAAATAAGGATTGAAATTGAAATGAACTATCATTTCATGTTATTCATTTGCTTCATTTTACATTTATTATCTCCTTTTTACTTAAAATAATAAAATACTGACGCACACAGGAGCAATATATGCATGTACATGTGCATAAACACATGGACGCTGACTTAGTTTCGCCGCCCGACACAGATAGCGCTAAAAACGGCACCATTTTTCCCCCACGTAGTTGACCCAGCCTGAGCTAACAACTCGTTCTAGGCGCTAGTGAAAGCAGACTGACTTGCCTCGTTCGAGTCGGCAAGATGTACCGGCGAGAATTTGCGGGCTCTTACCGCACATGCGCCACATGGCGGCGAGCAGTAACGTAGCGGGAATAAATTACTCCCCACACACTCCCTCCGTAGTGTCAACGATATGAAGTCAGTCTTATATTCAAGATATAAAAATATGCGCGATATAAAGTTAGTATTAAATTTAAGATATAAAAATATGCGCAATTTTGTCGTTGTTTTTTTTTTAAATATTAATGCTAAGAAATTTTTCAATTGTCTCAAGCATTCATTTACCAACAGTATCGTTGATTGCGTAGGTTTTCATTTCACATATTTTTTTAGATTTAAGGAATGCGTTCGTTGACTAAATTTATGCGAGATACGAATGCGCTATTTGATACAATAGTAAAATCATGTTCGTGTGTATTTAAAAGGCTCTTAATCTTATGAGAGCAGTAAGAAATATATAACATGTAAGTTTTATTTTAAAAAAATTTTTGTCGCTACTTGACATTAAATATTAAAAGTAACCCTTTTCTTGCGTAATATTATCGGGATGTGGCGTTCACGTTTGGGGTGTTTTTGTGTCATATCTTCAGAGTTGACTACCTCCGGAGATTGTTTCATATTAGAAGCCTCATTGTCTGTAGTAATAGAAGTATGAGGAATCGGTTGAATGTCGTTTTGCGACGCAGCATTATTAATTACAGGAGTCGTAGATTTATCACTCACATGATATATTGGCTGCGTGTTGTTTAACTTATCGATATTGTCTATCGTGGTTAACAAATGAGCTGGTTTGACATTTTCTAGCGAAACTCGACGGTTTGAGCCGTTGAAATCTATTTCGATAACACGATCGCTGATACGATTTATTATCCGATGCGGTCCAGAGTATGGAGGTTCGAGAGATTTTCTCGCAGCTCCAATGCGCAAAAAGACGTGCGAACAATTCGCTAATTCTTTAAATACAAAACATTTCGACCTCTGTCGATGCTCCACGGGAACCGGTTTGACCCTCCTTATATGAGTTCTAAATTCGTATAAGAACGTTTGCAGATCCACAGTGCGACTATCTGGCAGCACAAATTCGCCCGGAACGCGTAATGTGGTACCATATACGTATTCGGCCGGAGGTGATCCGGAATCCAATACACTAGTCCTCATTCCCAACATGACGGTTGGAAGCATCTCAAGCCGGTCACGACTTGCGTGACACATTATTGCGGCTTTCAGGGAGCGATGAAAACGCTCTATCATCCCGTTAGATGCAGGGTGGTACGGAGTTGTTCTAATGCGATGCGACCCTAAAACTTTCGAAAGAGACTCAAAAAGTTGGACCTCGAACTGTCGACCCTGATCGGTCGAGATAGTTTCTGGAGTTCCAAATCGGGATACCCAACCCTCGTAAAGGGCGCGGCATACGGTGCCAGCCTCAATGTTACGCAGTGGTATTGCCTCAACCCAACGCGAAAAACGGTCAATAACGGTCTCAGGAGCGACAATTTGCGCTGGCCTGAGAATGGTGTGACGTGTGACCTTGGATCATTGGCAATCCACACATGATCTCGCCCACTTGGTTATGTCCATGTTCATACCGGGCCAGACATACTTTTAAGAGATTACGCGATTTGTAACTTTCGCGCTTGGGTGCGATGGCTGATGAAAAACATCAAAGATGCGCTGTCGCATAACCGTTGGAATTGTAGGACGTAAGGTGTCCCCAGACAAATCGAAATACACGGACGTCCCGTCAGATCCCCACATAATTTTGCGTATGTTGACGGAAGATTTGGGAGAAGTACAGAACTGTTTGAGATCTGGTTCCGCCTCTTGCATCTCAGCCAACTCGGAAAGTCAAATCTCAGTCGGTAGAATTATTGTTTCGATGTTTGGCGTAGGAGAGGAAGAATTGCCATGAAACTCGACCGATCCCGTGCACTGGATCGGCAGAGAGCCAACGACGACGGCCACCCTAGATAGTGCACCAGCTACGACGTTTTCAACACCAGGAACATGTTCGATGGTGGTTGTAAACTGAGAGATGTACGACAATTGTCGTTGCTGCCTAGGAGAGGCTTTTTCCGAACGCTTTTGAAAGGCGAACACAAAAGGTTTATGATCCGTTAAGATTTTGAATTGTCGGCCCTCCAAGAAATGTCGCAAATGCTTAATCGACTCGTAAACAGCAGTTAATTCCCTGTCATTGGCGCTGTGATTGAGCTGGGCTGGACTAAGCTTTCGAGAAAAGAATGCAAGAGGAGTCCAATGCCCATCAGTATTTTGTTCAAGAGATGCTCCGATTCCTGTATCGGAAGCGTCCGTTGACAAACGAGTTTCCTTTTCTGCGGAAGGGTGAGCCAGCGATACGGCATTTTCTAGTACTGATTTGACTTTGATGAATGCCGCTTCAGCTTCGGAAGTCCATACGATTTTTCGCTTATCATTTTTACGAGCGTTGTACAAGTACTTATTAAGAGGTGCCTGGACAGATACTGCGTTATGCAAACTGCGACGATAAAAATTTGTCATCGCAAGAAATCTGCGTAACTCGGTAATGGTGGAAGGCTTATGAAAGTCTAGAATTGCCTTAACTTTATCAGGAGTGGGTTTATATCCCTGGGAGTTAATTAAGTGCCCCAAGAACTCGATTTCGGTTTTTCCAAATTGGCACTTATCTGCATTTATGTGCAGAGAGAATTTCTTTAGCCTTTGGAAAACTGTTCGTAAGTGACGTGCATGCTCGTCGCCATCTTTAGAGGCTATGAGGATGTCGTCTATACAGGGTGTCCCAGACTCAAGTGTCCGGACTTATATAGCCATATAAAAATTTAAAAAATAAATAGAAAATTCCTTTTCCAAAAATCAGTTGAAGTTTTACTATTTTAGTTATAAAACATTTAAGCTGGACTAATCAGGAGCGCTGTATAAACAGCCGTGTGTGCGTGAACGGGATTCCAACGTAGTGTTCTCCAGTCGCTAACCCCACCTCTGCGCTCGCTTCGATAACACTGCGTTGAAATCTCGTTCACGTACACACGGCTGCTTATACGGCGCTCCTGATTGATCCAGCTTAAATGTTTTACAACTAAAAAACTAAAACTTCAACTGATCTTTGGAAAAGGAATTTTCTATTTATTTTTTTTCATTTTTATACGGCTGTATAAGTCCGGACACTTGAGTCTGGGACACCCGGTATAGGCCACCCTGTATATATTTTTGGAGTCATGTGGATCGGTGTAGCCCACGGACTACTGGAAGGTCTGCACAGGCCATTTTCGACTTCGTACTTAAATTGAGACCTAGCTGCAGCGAGTTTTTCCGGATTTAAACGGCGAGCGCGTTTGGCTAACTGTGGCCAAGTTGTGAGAATGTGATGATACACACTCCCAGGGAGCTGGGCGTGGGTTTTTTCCAACCCAGAGATCTCAGAAAATTCGAGCAAAATTTGCGAGTAAGTGGATGTGCTATTCACTGTGCTGCTACTAGAGTGAAAAACGTTTTTAAGCACACCATACGATGCAAGACCGGTTGTGGAGTCGATTAGCCTGCGATGTCGCAGGTCCACCATTAACCCGTAATGTGCCAGCAGATCTGCTCCAATAATGGGGCAGGGAATTTCTGCTACATAGACGTTCCAAATGGTACTTCGACGAAACCCAAGATCTAGCGAAACTTGCTTCTCCCCAAACGTTGATATGCGCGAATTTTTTGCAGCGAATAATATCAATTCTGCCGGTTTGGCTATTGTTTAAGCCTAAAGTGGGAGAATCGAAATATCCGACCCGGAATCCACAAGGAATGTTGTTCCGGAATGTCGATCGCGAACATGGAGACGTTTGGATTTCGAGCCTATACCCACTGTCTCTAGGTGGTTAGGCTGAGTTAGTTTCCCGGAAGTAACTCATTTTTATTGACCCAAGTGCAGGGTTTGACGCATTTGTTTGCTTTGCTTTTAAATTTTTCGTGATACCAGCACAATTAACCTGAAGCCCAATTTTTGGATCTACTGCGCGCACGATTATTAGGCGATTGTGAACGAGCGCGATTACGTGGATAGTTACCCGATATATTATTTAGTTGACTTTTTAATAAAGCAACTTCTGCAGTTAATGCATCTAGTGCGCTCACTTGAGTGGTACCTATAGCAGAAAGCGAAGCGTTGTCAGGGTTGGAAAAAAGTTAAGCGTCAGAAATTTTGTCTGTAATGTCCGCGATTTGCTCCGAGTCTGTGAACTTTGATGATATGAGTATGAGGCGAATGTTGCCCGGCAACTGATCAAGTAAAATTGATTTGATAATGTCATAATTGCATTGACTGTCATTCAGCGCTCGCAGACGAGCTAAAATTACCAATAGTTGACCGCTACTCAGCACCTGGCCATTTAAAAGCTGTCGGATTCGGGTTTACGCGGATGTAGCGTAGACTTGAATAATCCGATTTTTGACACGTCACTTTTCGCCAGAAGGAAGTTTAAATGAAAATGGTGTGTTGCCTTAGAATTCATGTTTATTATGATTTCTAGATGTGCCAGGAATGTTCTGATCTTGTTTTTAAAATCAGTTCACGTGGCCGACTTATTCAAAATTGGATTCGAATGAAAAAATATTATTTTACGATTATCAGAATTTTTTATTGTATGAATATAATAATAAATGAGTAAAAAACTGTATCTCATTGAAATATTTTACATAACGTCATACATAAAGAGTACAAAGAAATTACTAAAAAAAAATTAATAGATGTTCATCAAATAGAATGAATGTGTCTATTCACCTTTGTTTTGTTCAGAGGAAGATCAATCAATTTTGGATGTAATTCCTCCTCCAGAACTGCATCTTTTGTTACGCTGCGTTAATGCGCTCTACAGTAACATGCATAAACTGTATCCTGATATTGCTTTACAATGGGCGCAGAAAAGTCACGTTGCAAGAAGTTATACAAACGGTTGTCAGTTTTCATTTGAAGGAAATGCATGTAATGCATTACTTAAGAATGTTGACAAACTTCAGAATGTATGTGAAGATAAAGCAGTTGGAGGTTTGGCAGGTTGCATGGTGTACGTACATACTGTTCGAAAGTTTAAAACAGTCGTTGACGACTGATTTTCACTGAAATTACGACTAGATTTCGAAAAACATGTTGAAGAATTTAAAAAAAGTTATGAACTTTTAGGAATTCCAGTAACACCAAAACTGCATACGTTTTTTTATCACGTAGCACAATTTTGTTCAAAACACAAGATGGGCTTATTTTCAATATAACACTTATTCTATTTGATAAACATCTATTAAATTTTGTTTCGTAATTTCTTAGGTCTCTATGTATTACGTTATGTAAAATATTTCAATGAGAGACAGTTGTTTACTCATTTATTATTATATTCATACAATCAAAAATTCTGATAATCGTAAAATAATATTTTTTCATTCAAATCCTATTTTTAATAAATCGGCCACGTGAACTGATTTTAAAAACTAGATCAGAACATTCCCAGTACATCTAGAAATCATAATAAACATGAATTTTAAGGCAACACACCATTTTCATTAAAACTTCCTTCTGGCGAACCGTGACGTGTATATATGTCGGCGAGTTGCGGCTCTATTAACGGAATCTCGCGAATAGCCATGACAAACTCCGGTTCTAGCTGTGCAATCATATGGTCGGCCTTGGTTTTTTCGGCGGTTATCCCTACGTTCTTGTATGAGCATTCGATTTGTAGAAACCACAAGTTAGGATCGGCTTCTATGAATTTAGGTATTTTTGGAGTACGATATGCAACCACGCGCGGTACCGCTTGAAATGCCGCCAGATCGCGCTGTAGGTTGGCGATCTATTGCTCCATTATTGCGTGTAATAATTTAAAAAAAAACTAAAAGGTATCCGTTAGAGCACCGGCGAAAATCGAAATCGTGCGAATTACGCAATTGAAATGTCGAATATAGCGAAAGATAAACAAAATGACGCGTTGTGATAAAAAAAATTTTGTGGCACTAGATAAGGAAGAAAGAAAATCCCTCGAACGCCTTTAAATCTTGAAATAAAGTAAAATAGCGTATAGAGTACCTACCCCGAACGTGAACGGCTTGCCCGGAGATTCGACGTCACTATCAATTTTAGCGATTATTCGGCCATATTGAACTTTTTTTTTTCATCACTGTTATAGAAGCGCTTATATTGAAGCGGTCACGATTTTCCATAAGGATATTGTTAGCGATATCTCGAGTACCGTATTACAATATGGCGGAGGTTTGACCTATGACGCGGATGGGTCAGGATGAAATCCTTGCGCGTGCTAGTTTTGTAATTTGTGATTGGTCCGAATTTATCCAAAATCAATCCGATTCACGATTTTTCATCGGAAATATGTCCGATCTAATCCGAAAACTGTGCGAAAACGGTCAGAAATTTGTCTGATTATGTCCGGAGTCTTTCCGAACCATAAATTTTGACTCCGGAAAGTGTCCGATTTGATCCGAAATCAGTCCGGAATCCAAAACCTGAAATTATTTTCGTTGAACTAAAAATGGAAAATAGTCCGGTCTGATCCGACATTTATCCGACGTAAACTTTCGCTCCCGAAAGAGTCCGACTTGATCCGAAATTAGTCTGGAACTCAGTACCTGGAATTATTTTTGTTAAAGTAAAACTGGAAAATTCTCTGATTAAATCCGAAATCTGTCCGGTCTAAAACATTAACTCCGAAAATAGTCCGATTCTATCCGAAATTAATTCGCAGGTTTTAGTTGTCATTCGGTGAAATTGAAGTGAAAACGGAAAACCCTCTGCATAAATCTGAAATTCTCCTGGTCAAAAACATGTACTCAGGAAGCAGTCCGATTCCATCCGAAATTAATCCGCAGGTTCAAGTTGTCACTCGGTGAAATTAAAGTGAAAACGGAAAATCGTCCAACTAAATACGAAATCTGTCCGGTATAAAACATCAACTATGAAAATAGTCCGATTCTATCCGAAATTAATCCGGAGATTGTAGTTGTCATTCGGTGAAATTAACGTGGAAGCGGAAAATTATCCGCTTAAATCCGATATACGTCTAGTCCAAAACACCGACATCGGAAACAGTCCAATTCTATTCAAAATTAATCCGCTGGTTTAAGTTGTAATATCGTGAAATGCAAATGAAATCGGAAAATCGTCCGCCTAAATCCGAAATTAATCCGGTCAAAAACATTGACTCCGGAAGCAGTCCGATTCTATCCAAAATGTTTTTGCAGGTTTAAGTTCTAATTTGGTGACATTCAAGTGAAAACGGAAAATACTTTGCTTTCGTTTTTGGGTGGGGCGTCAAAGAAAACAACAAAAGCCATAATGAAACTGCGAAAACAGACAAAAATAATGAGAATTTCGATAAAGACGTGAATAGTAACACGGAAAATGATGAGAAAACTAATGAGCTTTTGAACAAGGATGAGGATAACTATATGCTTCCGATAGAAAATGAATCTGTTAATGAAAGTGAATCTACAGCTCTCTTGGAAAGAAGAAGCAGTTGATGGGAATGATGAAAGATTTGATGACGATATGGAAGAATGAGCAGTTAACGGGAATGATAATAATTGATTCAAATAGTTTTTGTTTTGCTGTTGTATAAACTTTATACTATTATTGTACGTAATATTTCACTATTCAACATACTTCGTTCGAAAGTGTTTCAATTTCTTTCTTAAAATGCATTAAAAATGTTATCAAAAATGACTTCTCGTACAACTTCTTAATACCCTGTTTTCGCTCATTATTAATTAAATACACTATAACTGTATCGAATTTTATTTTTTTATTTCAGTTTGCTATACCGGATAAGATTAGGGTGTATCGCGTTCGCGAATGTATGTATACCATTAAGTCATTTCCCTTTCGGCGAGCCTCTAGGGGTAGGCGTGACACTACCTGATTCGGGTAGTGCTTCTAGGTGGATAGTTTCTTGTAGTAAATAACTACAAGTCTGGGCTCGACACACCTACGACCGCCAACAGCAACGCAGTAGTATCAAACGGTCACCCATCCAAGTACTAACCGCGCCCAACACTGCTTAACTTCATTGATCTAACGGGAACTGGTGTTTCCAGCGTGGTATGGCCGTTGCCTAGAATAACTAGACAAATATCGGGCAAAGACGAATAAGATCTAAATTATTCGCATTTGTCGGAAAGGACAAATTTCGGAATTAATTGAATGAGATCCGGATTAATCTCAATCCTGAAAATCGCAAAAATTTCGGACTTAACCGGATTAATCGCATCCGCCAGACCGTACAAAACCTGGACATGGCCGAACACGACCGGGCAACAATCGGACTAATCACATCCGTCAGACCATATAATACACGGTCATGACCGGACACAATCCGCATTCATCACATCCGACAGACCCTACAAAACACGGACATGAACGGACACAATCGGGATTGATCGCGTCCTTCAGAACGTACAAAACACGGACTCGACCGGACACAATCCGGATTTATCGCATCAGGCAGACCGTACAAAGGATGGACTTGACCGGCCACAATTCTGGTCGTTTCTCACAAGCGCTAAACATTTTCTTGGTTAGTATATAAGGACCGTTCCGACCGATAAACTCTGCGTGCGGTATTCTGCGTTAGTGAAGTGCGTTATATGCAGTAGTGTTAAGTTAAGTTTTAGAAGTAGGTTTGTGAGCGTCAAATAAATTAAGAATGCATTTCTCGAGTGTAAACTGCTTATATAACCATTTTATATAACATCTATTCGATCCGTCAGACCGCATAGAAAACGGACATGATCGGATACAATCCGTATTGATCGAAACTGTCAGACCGTACAACTTTCGGATTCTACCGGACAATATACAGATTCATTATTTTTTTCGTTCTACTTCATCCGGAAAATTTGTAAATACACCGGGATATAATCCGGATGACGTCCCGGACACAATCCAGATTGAAAGCATCCGTCAAACCGTACAAAATACGGACTCAACCGGACCTAGCCCGGACTGATGGAATCCATCAGACCGTACAACTTCCGGATTCTACCGGATAATATTCGGATTAATTTCCGTGCTCCTTCGACCGGACAAATTTCTGATTCGGAAATTTGTCCAAAATTGTTCGATACATGATCCGGTTTTTGTTCTCCGGATTCTATCCGGTTGTGTTTGAAATTTGTACGATCGAAGGAGCACGGAAATTAATCGGAATATCATCCGGTAGAATCCGAAAGTTGTACGGTCTGATGAATATCATCAGTCCGGGGTAGATCCGGTTGAGTCCGTATTTTTTACGGTCTGACGGATACTATCAATCCGGATTGTGTCCGGGTCGTCATCCGGATTCTATCCCGGTGTATTTACAAAATTCCCGGATGAAGTAGAACCAAAAAAATAATAAATCTATATATTGTCCCGTAGAATCCGAAAGTTGTACGGTCTGATGGATTTCATCAGTCCGGGGTAGATCCGGTCGAGTCCGTATTTTGTGAGGTCTGACGGATGCTATCAATCCGGATTGTGTCCGGGTCGTCATACGGATTCTATCCCGGTGTATTTACAAATTTCCCGGATGAAGTAGAACCAAAAAAATAATAAATCTATATATTGTCCGGTAGAATCCGAAAGTTGTACGGTCTGACAGATTCGATCAATCCGGATTGTATCCGATCATTTCCGTTTTCTGTGCGGTCAAACGGACCGAATAAATGTTATATAACAAGGTTATATAAGCAGTTTACATTCTAGAAATGCATCCTTGATTTATTTGACGCTCACAAACCTATTTCTATAGCTTAACTTAACACTACTACATATAACGCACTTCACTAACGCAGAATATCGTACACTGAGTATATCGGTCGAAACGGTCCTTATATACTAACCAAGAAAATTTTCAGCGCTTGCGAAAAACGACCAGAATTGTGTCCGGTCAAATCCGTCCTTTGTACGGTCTGCCTGATGCGATAAATTCGGATTGTGTCCGGCCGAGTACGTGTTTTGTACGGTCTGGAGGACGCGATCAATCTGGATTGCGCCCGTTCATGTCCGTGTTTTGTAGGGTTTGTCGGATGTGATGAATGCGGATTGTGTCCGGTCATGACCGTGTATTATATGGTCAGACTGATGCGATTAGTCCGATTTTTGCCCGGTCGTGTTCGGCCATGTCAATTTTTTGTGCGGTCTGGCGGATGCGATTAATCCGGTTAAGTCCGAAATTTGTACGATTTTCAAGAATGCGATTAATCCGGATCTCTTCCAGTTAATTCCGAAATTCGACCTGTCTGACAAATGCGAATAATTTAGATCTTATTCATCCTTGCCCAATATTTGTCTATTTATTCGCGAATGCAATACACCCTAATCTTATCAGGTATAGCAAACTGAACTAAAAAAATGAAATTCGATACAGTTATACAGTATTTAATTATAAATGAGCGAAAACAGGATGTTAAAAAGTTGTACGGTAAGTCATTTTTGCTAACATTTTTAATGCACTTTTAGGAAAGAAATTAGAACACTTTCGAACGAAGTATATTGAATAGTGAAATATCACGTACAATAATAGCATATAGTTTAGAGAACAGTAAAACAAAAACTATTTGAATCAATTATTATCATTCCCGTCCACTGATCCTTCTTCCACATCATCGTCAATTCCATCATCATTCCCATCAACTCCTTTTTTTCATATCATCGTCAATTCTATAAACATTCCGATCAACTGCTCCTTCTTCCACATCGTCATCAAATCTTTCACCATTCCCATCAACTGCTTCTTCTTTCCAAGAGAGCTGTAGATTCACTTTCATGAACAAATTCATTTTCTATCGGAACCATATATATTTATTCTCATCCTTGTTCAAAAGCTCATTAGCTTTCTCATTATTTTCCGTGTTACTATTCACGTCTTTATCGGAATTCTCATTATTTTTGTTTGTTTTCGAAGTTTCATTCAAAATATTTAATTTTCTTCGATACGCCCTACTATGCAGTAGTATTTTCCGTTTTCACTTGAATGTCACCAAATTACAACTTGAACCTGCGGACTAATTTTGAATTGAATCGGATTGTTTCTGGAGTCCATGTTTTTGACCGGAAGAATTTCAGATTTACGCGGACGATTTTCCGTTTTCGCTTTACTTTCACTGAATGAAAACTAAAACCTGCGGATTAATTTCGGATAGAATCGGACTATTTTCATAGTTGATGTTTTAGACCGGACAGATTTCGTATGTAGTCGGACGATTTTCCGTTTTGACTTTAATTTCACCGAATGACAACTTAAACAAGCGGATTCATTTCGGATAGAATCAGAATATTTTTAGAGTTGATGTTTTAGACCGGACAGATTTCGGATTCAATTAGACGATTTTCCGTTTTCACTTTAATTTCGCCGAATGACAACTTGAACCTGCGGATTAATTTCGGATAGAATCAGAATATTTTCGGAGTTGATGTTTTAGACTGGACAGATTTCGGGTTGAATCAGACGATTTTCCGTTTTCAATTTAATTTCACGGACTGACAACTTGAACCTGCGGTTTAATTTCGGATAGAAGCGGACTGCTTTCGGAATACAGGTTTTTGGCCGGAAGAATTTCGGATTTAAGCGGACGATTTTCCGTTTTCACTTCAATTTCACCGAATGACAACTAAAACCTGCGGATTAATTTCGGATAGAATCGGACTATTTTCGGAGTTAATGTTTTAGACCGGACAGATTTCGGAATTAATCAGACGATTTTCCGGTTTTATTTTAACAAAAATAATTTCAGGTACTGAGTTCCAGACTAATTTCGGATCAAGTCGGACTCTTTCAAAAGTGAAAGTTTCCGTTCGGATAAATTTCGGATTAGACCGGACTATTTTTCATTTTTAGTATAACGAAAATAATTTCAGGTTTTGAATTCCGGACTGATTTCGGATCAAATCGAACTCTTTCCGGAGTTTAAATTTATGGTCCGGACAGACTCCGGACATAATCAGACAAATTTCTGACTGTTTTCGCACAGTTTTCGGATTAGATCGGACATATTTTGTAAAAAAATCGTGAATCGGATTGATTTCGAAAAAATTCAGACCAATTTCAGAATCCGAAATTTTTAGCAGGGTAGCAAAAGCAAACTGACTTGCCTCATTCGAGTCGGCAAGATGTACCGGTGAGAATTTGCGGGCTCTTACCGCACATGCGCAACATGGTGACGAGCTGTAACGTAGCGGGAATAAGTTACTCCCCACAGAGTTTTCTGGTTTCAAAAGTGGAAGTTATAATACATTGAAGATAAAAAGTGTTGTGCTGGACTCCCTATAAATAATGTTATAAAATATAAAAGGTATATTAGAGAGTTTATGAATATTCTTCTTTTATATCCATGTAAATACTGCAAGAGTCTTGAGTCAATACTGTTTCATAATTAAAGACAGGCGAAATTATTTCACATAAAATCACTTACTTTTATAAGTATTAGATTAACGTGTTCACCTGACCAAATCTTTGACAGGCTAGCCCGCTAAACCCTCGTGCATAGGAAGCAGCTATGCGGATCCGTGTGCGTTGATGGACAGTCCACAATAGGATTGAGAAACCGACGTAGCATTGACTTAACGTAGACTTGACATAGCAGTAGCGTGGACGCGATGCGCGCGCATGTATTGCCAACCGCTTATTTTTATGTGTCGCTCGCGAAACAGCGGAACGTGAACAACATATACAAGTAAGCAGTTGGCAATACATGCGCGCGCATCGCGTCCACGCTACAGCTATGGCAAGTCTACGTCAAGTCAATGCTATGTCGGTTTCTCAATCCTATTGTGGACTCTCCATGAAGCATGTTCTCTTGTGCGTTCTGGTAAAATGCGGTCAGACCCAAATATGTCCACCAGGAAAGTTTTTTTTATAGAAAAAAGTGGTATAGTTGTTAGGACATACCCTATGCTAAACTTGTACAACAAGTTTTTCAGTTCTAAATGTTCCAGCTACTCTCGAGGTTATAAAAATGTGAAAAAGATGAGCATAGAAGAGAACACTTTTGACAGTTTCGCGCGAGTTTCGAGAAGAATTTGAAAATGACACTTTAGAAATTTACAAAATATATTGAAAATCTGTTGCATTTACCAAGTAATATTTTTAAAATAACAGTTAGTTGTGTGCTCAGTTATTTTGAATCACATTTCAATGAATATGACACTTAAATATTAAGTTAAGTACTGTGTATCGTATAGGTTATATTCCCTAAATGAAAATACTGTTTTTTTTCGTCTCCAAATAAAATAAAGTTGATATCTAATTATTATGAATTTAGATTTATGAGTAATTTGTGTAAATAATTTATCATTTGTTATTAATTATATTTAAAGGAATTCAATAAGGCAATTATTATAATTAAAAATGGGAACAATGAAAGTAAAATAAAATTTAATTCTTTGAATGGGTTTCCAAGAAAAAGAAATGTTTCAAACATTTTTTGATATTATTTTTCTTGGAAAATACGAAAATTTTTGTAACAATTCTCACATTTACACGATTTTGTCTGTAATTATTTTTTCTTTTACTTATAAAGAGAAATAAAGAAAGCCTGCATGTTATTAGGAAATTTCATTTCACACGAACAGCTTCAAAAAAATATTATAAGATAATTAATAGAAGAAGGAATTGTACGACTAATACAGTACCCTTGCATAAACAAAAAACTTCATGAATTTTTGAAGCCTCGCCCTCTCACGTGAAAATTATTCCAGGGTGAAACATAAAAAAAAAATTTCGTTCTTCTCGACCACTCTAATATGTATTATATTATATTGCAATGTTTCAATTATTTAAAAAATTTGTTTAAATAAATTTATACATGACTATGTACACACAATTTACATATATATATATATATATATATAATTAAAAAAAAAGTTAAACAACCACCGCAGGGTACCACTAAGAGCAACTGCCATCTAAAAAAAAAAATTACAATAGCCCCCAGTAGAACCGCGGTAAAATACACCTATGGCCACGTCTCACATCCGTGAGATGGGTGGTCACAGGGCACGTCGAAATCACAACGACAGGCCGGCGAAACCCTCGTGTGTCTTGAGGACACGAAGCGACCCGGCGCCACACATATATATATATATATATATATATGTATATGTATGTATATATGTATATATTAGGGTGGTCCAAATTTATAACTGCAAAAATTCGACATTCAATTTTTGGTGATAAAACCCCCCTGTTGCGGTAGACATCGCTGATAATGGGTTTGACGTATTAACAGAACGAGATCAGCGGTGCCTATGCGCAATATGAATAATCCATCTTGTGCCGAGGCAGATTGTCTCTCCGTTTTAGCTAATAGCATATACCTATACCATCTAGCAACCACTGGACCGTGTACCGAGTGAGTGAGAATTAGAGAGAAAAGTCGAAGACATAGTAAAGCGTACGGGAACACCGAACAATCATCGACACCGTCCACACGCGGAGAAAAGAAACACGTCGAGCGTGAACCTCCTCCTATTTTATATTCTATTCTATTTAATAACAAAGTCAATTGTTGTTATAAACCAAAAAGTTATATAGATAATTTTCTTAACTTTCAACGAACTATCCCACTGACGAAATTAAAAACTAAACAAGCTCAAAATTATTAATAAATTGAAATAACAATCTTTAGGCTTTAACGATAGACTAAAATCGATATAGAATATTTTGACCAATTGATCGAATCCAAATTGCATTCAGAATAAGAAGCCAGATGGTTCCGAGTGATGAATAAAATAAATTGTAACCGAACAATAATGGCAAAAACTTTATTCATTCATTGATTAGAAATAATGAATAAATGAATTTAACATTAATTGACCACGAAGCCAATAGATTGAGTGATAGTAGATTCCATCAAAAGATTTAAATTAGCAAGGGTGAAATAAGAATCGAAATCATTAAGTTACTAATATGGGTTTCATTCTTCCGGAAAATCATTATAAACAGAATTTGCAGGATTCAGCTAAAAACCCTACCAAAATCATACATACTTTGATGGATGAGGCGAATCGCGTCCCGGTATCTTTAGCATTCAACGCCGACTTCTCACCTACGTCGGAAGTCAGGTACGCGATCGGAACCCCCTGGGTTCCATGCTCCGTCTCGTCTTTTACCCGCGCGTCACTTCGCGATTGCCGTCTGAAACTAAATTTCAAAGCACGGATTACACCGGGTTTTTACCGAGTCGACAAGAGAGTGAAAATCAAAATTGCTTTGTGCACCCAGAGTTTAGTGAATTCTCAAATAAGAGAATGCAAAAAGGACTAGAAAGTCAGAAGACTTGGCGTGTGTTGGTCTCCCCTACTGAGACCACAATGGCAAGGGGAAACCAATAACGATACTGCAACACTAAGATGCGAGCGAGACAGTTCCAGGAAATGCGGTAGGATTCATCCAACAAGGTCTGTAAGCATTAATTGTGTTTGGGAAGGGATTATTTGCTCTCTCTCTCTCTCGCTCTCCCTCGCTCGGTACTTTGGCCCTTTTCCGATTATGGGGAAAGTATAATTATTCTCAACTGTTAATAAACCTACGTAAATGAAGTTCACCACTAACGTGTAATAAGTGAGGAACTTCTCGAAGGAAGTTCACGGATCCACTAAAAATATAAAATAAACAAGCTAACTCGGTTAGCTTGGTCTGTCGTACCTCCGACTTACCAGCGAGGTCTTGTGGCACTCTACCAAAATCATCCCCAAAATTCAACGCAAGATTAATTGATTTATAGTAAAAGCTGGTCCGTAACAGATAGAATGGTGGCAGCGGTGGGATCCAAACTTCGACCCCACTTACTACTAAATTTGTGGTGGAAATAGTTCATTCAATTTGGCAATTAAAATCAAAACACTTTGGTGACAATTTTTCATCATTCGAACATCGACATTCTGCAGTCATGTCGACATGACAGTTAGAGTGGTGATACAGTGGTAATCCAAATTTACGACAGTTATTTTTACCGATTCTGGCTCTTTTAGTGAATATAAAATTTCAGATTCCATGACATAGCTAGATCTGTTTCAAATTGTACTTATGTTATAAATACAATTCGAACCAAGTCTGTGATTGTCGAAACTAAAACTGAACTAATCAAATGGAAATGCAGAGAGATTAAGCAAGCCTAACTGGCCAGCTGAACCCTCTCCCAAGGGTCACTCTGCAAGTCTAACTGGCCAGCGTGTGATCGGTTTCCCTTTAATTATTTCAGAAAATCGGAGGTTAGGAAATAACTTGATCGGTCTCTTCCTTGGGGAATGTTTAATTGGATGTGCAAGGGGGCTAGACAAGCCTAATTGGCCAGTCGACGTCCTTTCCAAGGGTCAATTTGCAAGCCTAACTTACCAGAGGTTGATCGGCGTCCAATCATCTGTTCTCTATGTGACTGTCTAATTCGCGTTATTACAACCTGTAGTAGAAGGAGCGTTCTGAGCTGTCGGTATCTTACAGCTCAGTTTCCATGACATTAATAGAATTGTTTCGAGTTTTATGTATGTTAATAAATACAATTTGAACCAATTCTGTGATTTTGGGGACCTAAATTTGAATTAATTAATTGGAAATGCAGAGAGATTAAGCAAGCCTAACTAGCCAGCTGAACCCTCTCCCAAGGATCACTCTGCAAGCCTAACTGGCCAGCGTGTGATCGGTTTCCCTTGACTTATTTAAGAAAATAGGAGGATAGGAAATAACTTGATTGACTAACAATATTAAAGTGAAAAATATCCATGACGGATTGCCTAAGATGTTACTGCACTAGAGCACGGCCATGTCTGACGTGATTCAGAAACGAAAGCCAAAACTTAGGGGTGGCAAGCGACAACGATCACGACAGCTTAAAGATAAACTAGAGTCGGTGGTTGAAGGTATCCTTAAAAACAAAATCATTGGGCACGAGGTCGAAACGGTGGTTTAACCTTCGGGAGAAACCATAAAGGTTCCAGTTAACATCCGATTCGTGGATGCGCCACCGGTAAGGCAGGAAGACATATTCACCGAGATTGAATCCTCCCAAGAATTTCACTGCTTGTTTAACACCCTTCCAAACAAATCCCAGCAACGGGTGGACAAAATCGAAACCCCTACAACAAGCGGAACATCCCCAACCAAGATCAACAGAAAACTCCGATCGAGATTGTAACGCTCGCTTCCGAAGGTAGTAGTGATTGTGACACAGACGTTTGTGAGCCCGAATCGCAAATTTACGACATAGAAGACGACATTTTCAAGGCATGTATGGAGCAATAAGTCCTTGTTTGGTCATCCTATTTTCTGTTTCGTCCATTCAGTGTTACTAGGGTAGCGGGATGGAGAGATAGAGAGAGTGGGGTTATAAGCATAATCGGGAATAGTATTCGGGAATTGCAGTAACTTGTTGGGTGTATTCATGTTGGAAGAATAAGTTGAATGCTCAACGAACGAATTAAATCAGAGCTTGAACCGAACAGTGAATGGTATATTATTATTATTATTATCACATTGTTATTATTGTTGTATGTAATTATATTTGTTCAATGCCTGTGCTGAGCTAATTAATTATGTGTATGCTGCAGGCGGGCTTATATGACATCATGTTGTCAGTTTACCTTGCAAACAATTGCTCCCGTTAAATAATAATCGCTTATGATTCCGGGGTGGTGAATCCACTGATGTTTCAATTCAACTAGCTTTGGTAAATCCTATATCATGATCTGGAAGATAGGAATTAACTGCTAGAGGTTTCACAATGCCCCCGTTCTGCAGCGAACCCCAGGGATTTAACGACTCAACGGGAATAACTAGCAAGCGCCATGCTTCCGAAGGAGAAACGTCCGATTAAATTTCCTTGATAGTTCCTCGTGTTTAAACATCTAATCACCAGTAAATTCAAAAATCCATACATGAATCGTCCAAGAAAGGGGTTGAGCTTCATACAGGCGCCAGCCGACGTAGAATTGAGGGCTGTCGAAAGTTATATTGATGAGGAATTTTTAGTTACAAACTACTTTCTCTTCAAGGGTCTTAGAGTAGAGAAAACTATCTCGGTACGACCCCGAATAGCGGGTATTGATGACCTCGCGACTCCTCCCATTCTAGTTTCCAGGGTGTCCCTTCTTGTAAAACTGAATAATCGGATGGTAAGGGAAACTTTCCAAGTTCTGCCGCAACTTAATCCAACTTGTGTAATTGGGTCACGGTTGTTTCATAGAACTCATTAAAACCATGCCAGGGTAAACTTGCTCTCAATTCTCAATATTGGAAGCAATTCTCTGAACGGTGACTCCTTTGTGGACTCAAATGCCCCCAATCTTAGACATATAAAATATCGTACACTATAACCCTGAGACATGCCAACACCGGAAGAGGAACACGAGAACAATCTCAATCGCACCGATAACTCAATACGAGCCAATATGATGGATATGAGTGCCGCGATGGCCACCGCCATGGAGGGTTTGACCCTCCAGCAAAGCACGTTCCACATATCAACTTTCGATTGGAAGGTCCCCCCCCCCCTTAAAGGAGTTCCTACAGGATATAGGGAACGGTTCGGTCTATGTCACAGAAGCAACTGAACCGTCTTTTATAAAAATTGTCCTGAGTAAACTTAAGGGTATTGTGCGAGAGAGTGTTCGAGATAAGCAATTTCAAACGCTTAAGGCACTCACCTTATATCTTAAGAAACGTTTCGCTCCTACTAAGAAGTACCAGTGGTACTTCGAGGCACTCGTAAACCTGCGCATGCGTCAAAACGAGAGTGTAAGCGATTATTACGATAGGACTTTAGGGTTTATCAGTGGAACGAAGCATGCATTAGAAGAAAAGTATTCGGGTGCCGACAACAATACGTCTATGATGATGAAGCCCCTCATCGATTGTGCTCGGGATGCCTATCTTCGTGGATTACCTGGGAATATATCAACATTCGTGGACACCAGGAATCCAAAGGACATACACGAAGCTTACGAACACGCGTTGCACGTAGAGGAACGGCAAAGGTATGCAGAAAACACGAAGGCGACATCGGTGTCAACCTATAAAATCTCAAAACAAGAGCAACATCCCGAAAGGGCACGATCACCTAGCCCCTATACAAAACAAATGGAGGGTGTTGTCAAGGCCAAGCGTCAAGAACAGCCTTCCGGGCGAACCGTCCTGGCGAAATCCACCATTCCCTACCCACCTCTACCTTATCCACTTTTCCCTACACTTCCCATGTATCAAAACTTATATGCAACGCCATATACTAGCCACATATAATGGACGACAACTGCACCTCCTGCTGCAGCAAGGCCGGTGTCGCCAAAACCTACGCCTTTAAACTATCAACAGACCCGTCGTACGGACGCGACAGCGAGTCCTGTTCTCAAGGAGCGTCCCAAAACAGTCCAGTTCTTGGAACACCCCAGCGAATCCTCCGAAGTGGATGTCAACAAAAGGACTCCCCTGTAGTACGATTAACTGCGCCCGAGTTTCGTGGGGGAAAGGCTTCATTTTTAGTAAATCCGGGGGCCGATGTAAACTTGATCAAGCTTGAGGCACTGCAAGGCGATATAATTGTAGGCGATGATCCGATCCAGGTATCTGGTATAACATGGGAGGTTGTAGAGACACACGGAACGGTGTGGGTGCAACTACTCAATAGGCGAGTTGAGTTCCATGTTGTTCCCAACAACTTCCCCACATCAGCCGAAGGTATAATTTGGCGTGCTTACTTACGTCAGGTGCAGGCTCAACTTTCTTTCCGGCACAATTCCCTTGTTATAATATCGGATCCTATCACCCCGATACCATTCGTCGATTCTGAATGCAGACAAGCGCGACGGAATCTGAAGCCGGATATTAAGCCCTTCGCTCGTACTTTGAAATTGCAATCACGCATAAAGCAGCCTGTCGCCACCAAGGTTAAAAACACGGAGCTGTTAGAAGGCTACTTGCCGCGAATCGACACCCTCGATGGCGTGTACGTTGACGATAGGGTGGTAAGGAACCACGATGGTGTATGCTATTCGTATGCATACAACACTACAGACGAAGACGTGGAGTTGGAATGATTGGAGAAGGTAATCAAGAGCCTTCACTTGGGCCATCTTAACGACCCTGATAAGGAATTGGTTTTGGGATGGGCTAAGGACTTTTCGGATATTCTACATCAATGGTGAAAGGCTTACCGTAACGAGTAAGGTGCAGCATAGGATCCCTACCGTTAGTGATATTGTAATCACAAGAAAACAGTTCCGCCATGCGCCGGACGCTCAAAAGCAGATAAATACGCAGATTGACAAACAACTCAAGAGTGGGGTGATTGGACCATCTAACTCCCCATACAGCTCACCTGTCATGATCAATCCAAAAAAATTGGATGCGTCAGGAGAACGAAAATACCGTGTGGTCATCGATTACCGCGCATTAAATAAGCAAGTTATAGGGGATGCGTATCCCTTACCCAATATTACCGACATCTTAGACCGATTGGGAAAAGCCCAATATTTTTCGGTTTTTGACCTCGCCAGCGGGTATCATCAAGTAGAAACCCACCCAGACGACAGGGCTAAAACTGCGTTCTCGACAGCGAGAGGGCATTTTGAATATAACCAAATGCCCATGGGGATAAAGAATGCGCTCCCGCAACATTTCAACGGTTAATGGACTCTGTCCTAAAAGGGATGTTGGGATCAGAAGCATTCGTTCATCTCGATGATATTGTCATCTATTCTGAAACATTAGAAGAACATGACAAGAAGGCTCGAAGACTGTTCAAGCGGTTGCGAGATGCCAACTTAAAGCTTCAACCGGACAAGTGCGAATTTTTGTATCCAGGGGTTACCTATCTGGGACACACCATTGGACGCAATGGTGTGAAGCCCAGCACAGCAAAAATCTCGGCGATTAAGGAGTTCCCTAGGCCAAAAACGGTGCGGGCCGTGAGGCAGTTTCTTGGCTTGTCAGGGTACTATCGGCGATTCATAGAGAACTATGCTAAATTGGCCAAACCCTTAGCAGATCTACTAAGAAAGGAATCCAAGTTTGTCTTGACACCGGAACAAGAAGAAAGTTTCGTTAGACTACGTAACTACCTTTGCCAAGAGCCGATACTAATATACCCGGATTACACGAAAAAGTTTACGTTGACTACGGATGCTTCCGAGTATGCCGTGAGTGCCGTGCTCACCCAAGCGATAGAGAAGGTAGATATGCCAGTTGCCTATTACTCTAAAATACTAACAAGTATTGAACAGCGATACAGCATGACTGAGAAGGTGTATCTCGCGGTTACTTACGCAGTACTAAACTTTGGACCGTATCTCTATGGGTGCGAATTCATACTAGCGTGTTATCACGAACCCGTGCATTGGCTCACATATGCTGACAATCCGGGTCCAAGGCTCATTCGATGGAGATATAGACTCAAGGACTATCAATACGTCTTTGAGTATAAGAAGGGAAAACATAATAGGGGTGTGGAAGCCTTGTCGGGAAACCGCGTGGAGCTCGAGAGACATTCGCATACGAATGATGCCGGGAACCTAAATGCTGCTGAGTTAAACCCGGTCTCTGTCAATACCTCGACGGAAGCTATGGATGGTGTCGATCCCAAAAGTAATGCCGATTCCAGCAACCCTCACCAGGACGAGGAAGGTGCATTAGAGCGGACGCGGGTACCTCCTGCAGATCGGCATCGCGCCCTGCCGTTAAAATACACATTGACCAAGGTTACTGAAGACACTAGGGACCCCGCAAGCACAACGACTCAATTGTCGCGGCAGCAAACCGTGCAGGCCGCCCAAGATCAGCCCAGAATCAGGGGCTCACTCCGTACCATCGACAAGTACCAGAGGTCAAACGACACAAATACCGGTACCAGGCAAGAAAAGGGGAAGGCCTGCGCTGAAAAAGCCCATTCTAAAGAAAAGGACACAAATCTCCGAAGTACAGCCAAACTTGCGCAAGGAAGTCATATCTCAACGCCGACCACGGTTACTAGGGACCTGGGAACTCCAAGACTCCAGCGAAACCTACAATCCACCGTCGCATTATAAGGCTCCAATGCTAGATCAAAGCAGCATCGCCAGCCGACTACGGTCGCGACCGCGTATGACGGGAGGATCTACAAAGACAGCATCCAGCCATGACAATTCATCCTCTGATGATGCATCCTCAGAGGACAGCGAGGATTCTAATCCACCAGTCTACAAAAAGGATTATAGCTTGCTCCCTAGCATCGAACCTACGCTGGTACACCCTGCTGAAAAAGTAGCAACTAAAAGTGCCCAGCCTTGCCTACCCAACCCATATTTCCCTGCCCTGTGCAATAAGCCAACTGAGGTGTACATAGATGGCGCTTGTGCTCATGACGAAAAAGGAGAGCCGAAAGGGGGCGTGGGAGTCTGGTTTGGTCAAGACCACCCCTGGAACGTATCAAAACCAGCCCAGGGCCGTAAAACAAATAACTCCGTGGAAATCCAAGCTGCAACCGCCGCTGCCCAAAAAGCGCTCGAAAACGGAATAACCAAGCTGAGCATCTTCACCGATTTGAAGTTCCTCATAGATAGTTCTACCAAGTGGATGCCCACGTGGGAGACCAACGGGTGGAAAACGGCGGAGCGGAAACCTGTTATCAACAAAACCGAGTTCAAGGAGGAACTGCGTGAAACTTTGGCACCTCTAGATGTGACTTGGCATCATTTACCAAGCCACCAGGGGGTAGTAGGTAACGAAGCAGCTGACGAGCTAGCACGCGCTGGAATTACGCGAACGGATAGAACCTCCAGTGTGCCTGAAATTAGCACTTTTTAAAGTAACCAAGAAGAAGAATTTACCGAAAAACCCCTCGGAGGCATCGTTGATGTTAGTCCAAGCCGCACCAGCAGTGAGGACAGCGACAGCAACGACGACGGGGACCATGACGAGCAAACCAAGGACTTCTCTAGCAGAGCTACCTTTGGAGCAGAGTTACAGAAGTCCATAGCTGAGTTCGATCAGTCGATGGCTGGGCATCAGTCATACTTTTGGGACCAAGAAGGGTTAAATGAACAAGCTCGTCCTGATGCGGCCCAATTCGAAATCATGGCAGTGCCTGAAGGAGAACAAGATCAGGACCTGTTACTCCATCTGGAAAGCATGGATCCTGGTACAGGACTGAATGATCCTCTTCCTGAAAGGGTAACTAAGTTTTTGGAATCATTCCGGAGTCAGCTTCAGCAACGCAACAGAGCTGAGCAAAAGGATTCCATATCAGAGCCCTCAGAAGGGCTAAAGGATCGGGTACCCTTCGAACCGGAGAAAGAACATCGAAAGAGTACAGTACGCTTTAGGGATACACCAGAGATGGAGGACTCTCCCATCATTGGGCAACCACCACCCAGGCGGTCCCTATTTCAGACTCCTGTAATATCCCCGACTCCCTCCGCTCGCTCGACTCCAGCTGCGGAAGGGGAACAAATTTTCGACTCCCTGGCGACGACAAGAAAAAATCTGCCTAAAAGGAATCTTAGGGTCATGCCTGCTACAGAAGAAGTAATATCAAAAGCTAATCCCTTGGACGTAGATCCAAGAACAACTCCAATTAGAGAATCCTTACAAATGGAAATGCCTAACATCGATCCACCCACCCCCTCGTCAGAGGAGGAACCCGAAGAACCCAAGACACCGGTCACTCACAGGCTGGAAGTGGTTGGATCGCCCTCTTCTTGTTTTCTTCATCAGTGGACTGAGCCATTGACATATGTGCGACATCACTACGCTCACTTCATTGCCGAAGATTGCGAACCAACGACCCCAATCTTTAAACTACTGATTGTCATCGATCGCGTGAACCCTCAAGACTTGTGGGAAAAGCGACCTCAGAAGGGGCAAGTATTGGTAACTCCATCCAGTGTGTACAACACTTATTCAATTGTTATCCAAAAAAGTTATTTTGATGATTTTTATTGGGGAGCCGTTAAACAAGGCCTTAAAAATCTGAAAGCAGCATTGATCCGAGACCAGCACGGAACATTTCGTATGGCCATTTCAAGCGACTTGTTAGGTAACGTATCACAAAACAAGTTGGCTGAATTGCTGGCCGACGTATTTCAGGATGGTCCACCCACCATTAAGATCTGTCATGGAAAAGTAAAAGTCCCACCAGAGGAATCTCGGCAGAAACTAATTTCTGAATACCATGACAATCTTCTGAGCGGGCACAAAGGGGTAACCAAAAAATACCGGCGTCTCCGAGAGCAATATATGTGGCCGGGAAAGCGAAAAGATGTCACTAATTATATTCGAGAGTGTAATAGTTGTCTCGAAAACAAACTAATACGGGCCCGTACACGTGAGCCCATGGTTATTACGGACACCCCCTTGGGAGTCTTCGATAGCGTCTCTCTTGACACCGTTGGCAAACTAGCGACCACCCCTCATGGTAATAGACACATTATCACCATGCAGGACAATTTTTGCAAGCTGTGCATCGCAGTACCGATCCCAAACTTGAAAACGAACACTGTGTCTCATGCCGTCTCCAAGAATCTGTTTGCACAATATGGAGCTCCCCGCTGCATCCTCACGGACCGCGGAGGAAGCTTTATCAGTAAACTTATGCGAAAGCTGGAGAAGATATTCGGGGTTAAGCAATTAACCACGTCGGGGTATCGTCCCCAGACTAACGGCTCACTAGAACGCATTCACGTAGTTTTCACAGATTATATAAAACATTACGCCCATGACTACGACGACTGGGACCGACTGTTGCCTTTCGCAATGTTTGCATACAACACCTCTGTCCATGAATCAACGAATTTCACCCCGTTTAAATTACTCTATGGACATGTCGCGCGAATGCCCAGTTCGTTCCCTCCTGCAGAAAAATTGGAAACCTATGAATCCTATCTTCGAGACCTGATAGTCCGTTTGACGGAAATTCAAAAAATAGCAGCACGAAATATGATCTCGGCAAAAGAGCACTCAAAATTAAGCTACGATAAGAAATCCCGACCGCTGAGTGACAAGATCGGAGACCGAGTGATTGTTTTCAAGGACGTACGCCAGAATAAGTTCGACAAACGAGCCACTGGAACTTATACCAATCGTAGGCTTCACTGAGAATCATAATGTAATTCTCGAAGCCGACGATGGTACAAGATTCACAAAGCACGCGGTCAAGCTCTTGGTTGCTCACTGTTAAGTGCGTTATCGGGTGATAAAAAGAATATATATAATTAAGAAAAAAAAGTTGAACAACCACCGCAGGGTACCACTAAGAGCAACTGCCATCTAAAAAGAAAATGTCAATAGCCCCCAGTAGAACCGCGGTAAAATACACGTATGGCCACGTCTCACATCCGTGAGATGGGTGGTCACTGGGAACGACGAAATCACAACGACAGGCCGGCGAAACCCTCGTGTGTTTTGAGGACACGAAGCGACCCAAGGATGACAGCTTTCTGCATCCATCTCGCAAGTGCCTTGGCATATTTTTTGCACGCGGGTATGGCTTTAAGGTTACGAACCAGTGATAATTTAGCACCTCCGAGAGCACCTATCACAAGGACAATTACTGGTACCGAATATTTTGTGTACAGTCGTTGCAGCTCTCTTTTAAGGTCTTCATACCTCTCCTGTTTTTCTTTCTCCTATGCAGTGATGTTGTATTCGAACGTAGCCGAGAATTCGATCAAGAATATCCTTCGTTTCTCGAAGTCTTGGAGAACAATGTCAGGGCTCGAGTGCGCAACGGAGACTGCTGCCCGAAAATCGTAGTTCCAGAAAATCTGGCACTTCTCGTTTCGGACAATTGACTCTATATCCCTTGGAGTGTTCGGCAGGGCAGGGTCGCGACCAACACCGTAAGAGCGACAAAGGTAGTTATAAAGTACTCTTAGGGCCGCATTATGTCTATAGATATACATTGTTCCTGCGTGGGTCGGACACCCCGATAGTATGTGTTCTAGGTACTCAGCGTGTGCATGACACGCTCTGCACCTATCACTGGGAACTTCTTGACATAAAATGCGGGCGCGGTATGCTAAGGTGGAGATTACACCGTCCTGGCATGCGAAAATAAAGCCCTCTGTACCTGAATTGAGCCCTGATGATTTGAGGAAAGCAAAAGTTTGCTCC
>CAKNXH010055628.1:9504-106150 GCA_932178445.1 Andricus quercusramuli
TTTTCACTGTAAAAATTAATTTTAAATTAGGAAAAATGAATCTTTTAAAAAGCCGTTGAATTTTCAAAACAGACGAAAAAAAGGTCAGTTTTCAATCAAATAGTTAAATTTGAACTTGACACATTTAGTTTTTAAACCCAAAAATAAATTTTCAACAAAAATCTCACATTTTTAACCCAGTAGTTGACTTTTCGATTAAGATTAATTTTCTACAAAAAGAAAAGACGAGTTTTTAACAAATCACATTAATTTTCAGCCAAATAAGTGAAGTTCTAAAATATAAAATTGATGACTATTACCTCTCAATATTTGAATAATTTTTTCCCCACAGTTCCAGCTCTTCATCAGCTTCACGTATGAGCTAGACCCTTCCATCTATCTTTCCACGAATTTAAATGTGGAATAGGTGAAAACTGGAAGATAAAGTTTTATTGTAAAATTCACAATTAAGAATCAAGTTATAACTACATAATTAATACTACAATATTCAGTGATTATTTAAATAATCAAAAATGACATATATATATAAATGATAATAGTGTTAAGCTTGTATTATAACATCCCTGGCGGACCGGCCGAACGCAAACATTACGCTACAGCGTAACGGTAAAGTAATGCTAAAGTAATGGTAAAGTAATATGGCATTATAATTAATAAAGGAAACAAAATTAATATGTAAACTGTTGCAATTATAATAAAACGTTGAAATTTACGTTCAACGGTCATGCCGCAATTGCAACAAGTTGCTAACGTGGCTTTAAGTGGGTTGCCAGTCTGCAGGGACCCGACTTGAATGACAGCCACTTTGTTTTTTTATTTTTTAACGCTGAGAAAGCAACTTGTTGCAATTACGACATGACCATTTAATGTAAATTTTAACGTTTTATTATAATTGCAACAATTTACATATTAATTTTGTTTCCTTTATTAATTATAATGCCATATTACTTTAGCATTACTTTACCATTACTTTACCGTTACTCTGTAGCGTAATGTTTGCGTTCGGCCGGTCCGCCAGGGATAACCTGAAGAATAATAACAGGATCAACTATTTCGAATGTCACATAATTATATAAAATAGATACTTACAAATACGATCGTTTAAATTCTCAACACTAGGGAATAACAAGAGAAACACCTCAAGCACAACACTAGCAATACTTGCGAATACTTTAAAAACTGCTTGTCAATAATTATTAGCAGCTCGCGGTCCACGCGTCCGTTATGCAAATTAGCACCAAACACCAATTAGCGATACCCGGTAACCTAAAAATTTCACGCGCATGATTGACGCGCAAACGTCAAGCAATCGAGCATATGAGATGGTTTATCTAGTCCTTCGGGAATGGTCGAAATGAGTGAAAAAAAAGATCCGCGTATTGACCATACCGAAAGGGATACCTTAGTTATCCCTGGTAGTGAGTCTGATGTTCTTATAATCGTCAGACTGGCCATAAAATAAGAGTCTTTCTGACTATGTCGAAAAAATGTTGGAAGGGCCGTTCGACCATATAGAAGGAATGACTGGCTCTGTAAATTTTGACTTTCAACTTTGACCATCCATTTTTCTCCGTGTATAATTATTAAATAGAGTATTGTATCTATAACTCTAAAAATGACATTATACCATTTCTGAAATTGTCTAGCTTTAGTTTACGTGCCATATACTTTTTAACTTATAAATATTTGGGATTGTAATATCAGAAATTCAGTTTTCTCCGACATAACCTTAAAATTTCATTTCATTCTCATTTTAATTTTACGGACGACTTTAGAGCTAATTATAAAGTTGAATTTATTATTTGTAAAGAAAAACGGCCATAGTCAAGCCATTCTTATCTTGTAGTTTCAGTTTTATAGCAATAACTCAGATATGTTCTATTAATTAAATAGTTATTTTCATAATTTCGAAAGTTAAAGCGCAGTAACATTTCTTTCAATTCAAGATTCAAAATTTTTAACTTATAGTTTTAAAGATATTTCAATGGTTAAACATTTTAAAGTGTTTTAATTGGAATTTTCCAAAAACTTGAAGTTCCAATGCTTTTCAAAAATACCCTGTTTCAACTCAGAATATAATTTCTTCTGAGAAATTCCCGGCTCCAATCCAGAGTTTAAATTTTCTTTGAAATTTCACGTTCTAGGTTAAAATAAAATAATTTCCTGTTCCAATACAGAATTTTCATTCTTTTCGGAAATTACACGTTTCAACTAAAAATTAAGTTTGTTTTGAAAAGTTCCCTGTTCCAATGCAGAATTTTAATTCTTTTCAAACATTTTCAATTTCAGCTCAAAATGTATTAAAATTTGAATATTTCCTGTTATAAATGAGAATTTGTTTAATTTTGAAAATTCCGTTTCAACACAGAATTAGAATTCTTTTGAAGAATTTCATGTTACAGTCCCAAGTTTCTATTCTTTTTCAAAAGGTCCAATTATAGCTCAAAATTGGTTTAAATTTGAATACTCCCTGTTCCAACTCAGAATGTATTCAAAATTGCAAATTCCGTTCTAACTCATAATTAGAATACTTTTCTTAAATTCCCTGTTCTAGACCATAATTCTAATTCTTTTCGCGAATTAACCGTTTCCAATAAAAATTAGAATTATTTAAGAAAATAAATCCCTCTTCCAATTCGGAATGTTAATTCTTTCCGAAAATTTCCAGTTTTAGCTCAGAATTCATATTCTTTTGAAACATTCCTGGTTCTAGTCCAGAATTTCAATTCCTTTTACGAATTACCCATTTTGACTCAAAATTAGAATTATTTTTAAGAAATTACCGCCATGTACTTGAATAAAAAATATAGGTCACTTTATTAATTTTTCTTGTTATAAAATTAATAATATAATCAAAATTATAAGAAATTATGAATTTAAAAAATGGCTCTTAACGGGAAATCGGTTGGGACCAGGTCGGATACCGATCAGGTGGCCAGATCGGGCGAATTAAAAAAAAACTTTAAAATTTCTGATATCAATGATATCTGGCTCCGATCGGGCCGTGTGTTTCATCAGCGATCGGGCCCAGGTCAGTTTTCCAGATCTGGCCCAGATTTGGCCTGGTCTAGGCCCAGTCTGGGCCATAGCAAAATTTCTACACGGGTGAGTATGTTAAAATTCATTGATTCCAGAATCAAAGAATTAATTATTTGGTACGACGAACCTTGAACATTTTATGCATTTTGCTCCGGTTCTCAAATGCGGGTATTATATTAAACTCTTCGGAATTAGAAAAAATCTTTTGACTACTTCTGTCCTAGAATCAAGGAAAGGGGATTTGGCTGTAACTCGGCGTATACAGTCCTACATTTTTAAGGATTTTGGATTTAAAGCACAATGAAACTTTCATGCAACTACACATGGCAAAGGGTCTGGTTTTGGTATCAGTGGCGTGCTTGGAGCGGCTGCTAAAATACACTCTAAAGACATTCATTTGGAATTCTACAATAACAATGCAGAAGGAGTATTTTTCAGGGAAAGATTTAACAATTCTATTACAATTGAAGGCACACAACTAATACACACTGGAATTTCCATATATAGGACAGAAGTAAAGACAAAGTTTGACAGGGTACAAGGTTCGTCTTACCAAATAATGCATTCTTTGATTCTGGAATCTAAGAATTTTAAAACACTCACATTATTCGTTGATATGTCACTCTTACTTATTCAATCATTAAAAAAAAACATCATCGTGTAGGAGACTCGACATAAAATAAAACGTACAGGACCGGTCAAGCACATTTTTGGCTTTCTTTGACAAAAAAATTGTAAAAAATTCAAGAACACGTATCTTTAAAAAACGCGATTTTAGTTCTTTGAGTTTTCAAAAAAATGTCAGAATACAAAAGACTTGGGGAGAACAATTCGTAGTATATTGTCAAAATATTCGAAGAAAGTGAAAGTAATTCAACGTGTATTTTAAAGAGTTCAAGAGAATTAAAAGTATTCAAAAGAAGGTGTTCAAACTAACTTAAAGTGTATTCTAATGATTTCAAGATAATTGAAAAAAATGGTTTTAAAATTCAGTGATATCGTGAGAATTCAACAAATTCAGAGCATTATAAGATTTCATAAAATTTCGAAACAATCAGAGAAACATCAGAGGATGCAGAAGAATTGAGAGAACTTAGAAGAATTCACAGATTTCAAAAGAATTCACAGAATTCAAAATATGTCACAAAATTCAAAAGAATTTAGACAATTAAAAAATTATCAGAAAATTCCGAATAATTCAGCAGAGTGCATAGAATACAGAAGACTTGGAGAAATTCAGATCAATTCGTGGTGTTTTACGAAGACTTCAGGCCAATTAAAAAAAACTTTAAAATATCTGTAGAATTCATGTGAATTCTACTGAATTAAAAATATTCAAAGTAAGTTAAAATAATTCAACGTGTATTCTAATTTTTTCAAGAGAATAAAAAACATTTTTGAAAATTCAATGATATCATGAATTCAACAAATTCAAAACAGTTCAGAGAGTTCAAAAATTTTTTAAACAATTCAGAGAATTCAAATAATTCAGAAGAATTCTGAGAAATCGGAGGGATTTAGAGAATATCGAAATAATCCAGAGAATACAAACGATTTCAGAGAATTTTAAAGAGTTCAGAGGATTCAAAAAAATTCAGACAATTGAGAAGAATTCAGAAAATTCAGGAGAATTCAGAGAATTGAGTAGATTTCAGGGAATACAAAAGACTTGAAGAAATTCAAAATAATGTAGGGTGTACTGTAAAGGTTTCAATTGAATTACAAAAAACTTCAAAACAATTCAAAGGAGCAAGAGTGAATTCTAAGAATTCGTTTGAATTCTACAGAATTGGAGCTACTCGAAGGAAGTTAGAATAATGCAACGGGTATTCTGAAGGAAATAGTACATTGTGTATCAAGGGCGTAAAGAAGGCAAAATAGCCGTACGCCCTTGATACACACTATACTTTTTGTCCTACCCTCCTTGAAAATAAGCATGTGAATTTTGCAGCATGAGCCGCAGGTGAATGATGCAATGACACGCCTATAGACGCACGTGTATCACATGCTATTTTTTGCAACGCCTGTCCGAAAAAGTTGTTAGGAGGTGGTAACGAAAAATACTAATTTTATATTGCATAGAGTACAATTTTGTGTGAAAAAATTTTGTGTAAACAAAATTTTTGGAAAAAAATTTTGTGTAAAAAAAATGTTTGGAAAAAAATTTAGTGAAAAAAATTGCTAAAAAAAAATGTTGTGAAAAAAAATGTTGAAAAAAAAAATTTGGTGAAAAAAAATTTGTTAACAAAAATTTTGAAAAAAAAATTTGGTGAAAAAAAAATTTTTCAAAGAAAAAAATTTGTTGAACAAAATTTTTTCGGAAAAAAATTATTTAAAAAATTGCCGTTTATGCTCTGTTGCCCCCCCCCCCCGGGAGGAGGCTAGAAGCTGCCACTTCACGCCTGCTTAACGTGCATGCAATGGCGCGTTTTCAAGGGGGGTCGGACAAAAAGAGATTTTTATGACACATGCATGATTTCAGCCGTTTTCGACGCCTACGAAGCGGGGCTAAAGCTCTACTTTTTACTCCCTAGGGAGTAAAAAGTACTTTTTTACTCCCTAGGGACTGAAAAGTGACGTCAGATATGAATAATGAAGATTATGCATCTATGAGCTTGCATTTTATGATTATCAGCCCACTCAGAGAAGAAATTTTTGTTGCAGATAATAGAATTTTGCGGTTATTTATGGAAAGTTACCATATATACCTGCAAAATTACCATAAATTACCGAAATTTTTCATAAATTTCCGGAAATTTATCGAAATTTTTGAAAATGAATTTTGGGTATTCCATGTGAAATTACCATATTTACCTGTAAAATTACTATAAATTACCGAAAATTTTCATAAATTACCGGAAATTTATGGAAATTTTTAAAAATGAATTTTAGGTGAGTTACCATATTCACCTGTAAAATTGCCATAAATGAACTACTTTTTTCATAAATTTCCGGAAATTTATGGAAATTTTCAAAAATGAATTTTGGGTATTCCATGGTAAGTTACCATATTTACCTGGAAAATTACCATAAGTTACCAACAATTTTCATAAATTTCCGGAACTTTATGGACATTTTACATAAATTTTCGGGAAATTTATGAAAATGTTTGAAAATGAATTTTAGGTAAGTTACCATATTCACCTGCAAAATGGCCATAAATGACCGACTTTTTTCATAAATTTCCGGAAATTTATGGAAATTTTCAAAAATGAATTTTGGGTATTGCATGGTAAGTTACCATATTTACCTGAAAAATTACCATAAGTTACCAAAAATTTTCATAAATTTCCGGAACTTTATGGACATTTTTCATAAATTTCCGGAAATTTATGAAAATGTTTGAAAATTAATTTTGGGTAAGTTACCATATTCACCTGTAAAATTACCATAAATTATCGAAATTGCCCATAAATTTCCGGTAATTTATGGAAATTTTAAAAAATGAATTTTGGGTAATCTATAAAAGTTACCATAAAAAAAAAATTAATTAGCAGTTCGAACTCGGAAAGTTCATTGCCTCACTACCCGATTCGGGTAGTGTTTCTAGGTGTATAAATACTACCAGTGTGGGTCCACCACACCCACGATGGGCCAACAGCACGCAGTATTCCCGAACGGTCACCCATCCAAGTACTAACCGCGCCCAACGCTGCTTAACTTCAGTGATCTTACGGGAACTGGTGTTTTCAGCATAGATTAGGTTAACATTAATTTCTTTCTTTGTTATACAACATCTAATATGGACTGAAATCATGACAGTATTTCGAGAAATGCCTGAAATCATCCATTTGTTATCAAAAATATCGTATGCGCCAAGGGGGAGAGGCACTTCTTCTACTCGTGTATGTTTTCAGTACTCGTCCAAAAAGCACCTCTTCTCCCCCTAGGTGCATAATATACTATTTCGAAGATTTAATATCTCCTCGCTCAGTTGCCGTGTGAAGTTGCACCATTGATACTCACAACCTCCTGCAAATTAAAAATCACTCTTTTGCGCACACATCTTCATCAGTGACACATGGACTGTCGTCCATCTAACGCATGCTTCCGATCGGTTAATTTTTAATTGTTAATTACTCATTATTTATTAACTTCACAACAAATTTTTATTACTATTTTCAACTCCATTTTTTATGAGGAATTCAATAATATAAAAATGTACTTTGAGTACACCCTGTATAGCCAAATCGCTTTCCAATAGGAAAATTCTTGAACCGCTTGACATGGATTCCACCATTTATTCTAGAGTCCTGTTAAGATTACTTGTACAGTAAAAAAAAAAATTCTGTCATGACTTTTGGTAACGACAACCATTTCAAATAAATTTACCATTAGAAATTATCATCAAATATAACTCCTTAGCAGTGGCGCCCATCCTTTTCCAAACAGGACGGGCGTAACTCCTTCATTTTGACCCCCCCCCCCTTTTGGTGGGAATGTCGGGGGGGGGAAAAAAAAAAAAAAAAAGGAGCCTGGGGGGAAGTTTTGTAGCAGTACAACGTACGTAGACGCGATTTGTAGTAAGAAACGATTCAATTAGGCTATTTTTGAATGGGAAGAGCATTCTCACGTTCTAAGTGCCCACATGCGGTCATATTTCGGGCATTCTTCAAAATTTGAAGATTTGGGGCATGAAAATTGTGAAGAACAGGTACACAAGTTTGGAAGGAAATTATTTATTCATATCGATGTAAACATTTTACTACAGGCGTGCTCTAATGCTTGCTCTTAAACAGTATAGTAAAGTATTTTATTCTATTTTAATGCAGATTAATTTAATTTATTCTAAAATCTGTTCAGCAATCATTAAAAAAAATGGGGATAGAGATGTTTTGTACAGATGGAATCAAGACTAGCTTACGAAAAGAAGCGACTTATGATTTTAATTATGCAATTTCAAAAACATTACTACCGTCCGATTGAAATTAAATAATATGAAATCGAATCATTTTCGTTTTCCAAATTGATTTACAACTTTAAATGTTTTTAAAGAATTAGCAAATCGATTGCATGTGTTATTTTTAAAATTCTATCTTTTTAAAATTTTTTAAAATTAAAAATATAATTCGCATTACTTTAATAAACACGCTTTAATAAACATATTATGAGTTTTTGACTAATTTTGCCTTCATCCATCGAATAAGGCAAATTTAACATTACAACCAGAAAATTTCGAATTTTTGAAACGAGAAATTGCTTATTTAGGTCACGTGATTAGTAATCAACAAGTCATACCAAATCCAGATAAATTAAAGGCAGTAAAAGACTTCCCAGTCCCAAAACAGCGGAAAACGTGCGCCAGTTCTTGGGATTGGCAGGTTATTACCGACGCTTTATTAAAGATTTCGCGAAAATATCAAAGCCTCTCGTTGACCTAACTAAACCATCAGTAGAATTCACGTGGACCAAGCACTGCCAAAAAGCCTTCGAAATCATAAGAGACAAACTCTGCGAAGAACCAATTCTGCAATTACCAGATTTCAATAAAGAATTTATCCTCACAGAAGATGCATCAGATGACGCCGTCGGGGCCGTGTTAAGTCAAGGCGAAATTGAGAAAGATTTGCCAGTAGCTTTCGCATCGAGAATTTTAGAATCATGTGAAACGCGATATTCCACAATCGAACGAGAATGTCAAGCAATAGTTTGGGGAGTGCGTCACTTTCGCTCATACTTATATGGTCGAAAATTCAAAATCATCACTGACCATAAACCCCTCGAATATTTGAAAACCATCGATCATTCAACTACGAGATTAGCAAAATGGCGCATTAAACTTGAGGATTACGAATATGAAATCAAATACAAGCCAGGTAAACTCAATCTTAATGCCGATGCATTATCGCGAAATCGCACTCAACAAGTAATCCACGTTTTACCACTTGCTATTAAAAGAAAATCTCGAACAACAGAAGACGAGGGAACCCAGGAGCTGCCAGGTAAACGCAGTAAAAGTACTCACCAGCATAATACACTACAACGAACGCAAGCATCTTCTGATAATCCTTTGCCGAAAAAACTTCCTAAGCAGGAAGTTCATGCAAAAAGGAAACAAGGAAGACCATCAAAGAAAAAAAAAGAGATTGAGCAACAACCGAAAAACGCAGTCTTTCCAAAAAGAGGAAGAGGAAGACCAAAGAAACAACAAGAAATCGAAGAATCAGCTACAGATGTTACTGATATGGAAGAAGAATTGGACACAACAGACGCCACATCCCCCTGCACGACAGAAAAAGAAGAGGACGAGGAAAATCCAGTTACAAAGCCAAGGGAACTGGACCTGTCCGAAGCGCAAGCGAATACTAATTCACTGATAGAAATTGATATTTCAGACGAAAGCACAAAAAATTCTGACGTAGAATTTTGTGACGAGACTGACGAGCTACAAATAGTTCAACGTAAGGTCGAAGACGCTGAACCACAAACTTCTAAGGAGGTTCAAAATACCGTAAAGAAATCTGGAGATCCAGTCCACCAAAGAAAAAGCAATTTAAATTCTGAATCCAATAGCGAAAAAGAATGTCTAAAGAATAAATCCTGCGATGATAATGAGCAAAAAGAAAATTTCCGCGAAGAATCCAGATGCGCACAAAAGCAGGGAAAAACGAAAGACATGTTAATAAAAAAAGATTCAGACAGAGATGAGAGTGACTTGGATCAAATGAAGGAAAACACGGAACAAAAGGCCAATTTTCCTGAAGAAACGGTGAGCTTGAAAAATAGAAATTCTATTGATCTCGAAGAAGTTGATCAGCCACAAGAAGAAAAATTATTGACACAGCAAGCTCAAAAAACTGCACCTGAGGGAGAACACCCCAGACAAAAACCACCACCAGCACCAGACTATGAACCTTCAAGCCTCTCAGCCCAGGAAAGTTCGGAAACAAATGGAGCACCAAAATTACAAAACAAAAGTCGCCAGACAACTGATAAGCGAAATAACGGCTCAGTAATCAGAGAAAATATTACAATATCAAAAAAGAATTTATTCACAAAAAAAGATAGTATGGCGTTTTTTATCACGAAAGACGGTATTACGGAAACAACCATTACAAGGGCTTTAATCGAGAGGCGATTCGTAAGGATAGAGAATATTACACCAATAAATAACTTTTGCGGGAAAGTCACACATGTTCAAAACGGGGAGAAACACCTTTTTGCCCTTCGGTACAAGAATCTTTAGATAAAGACCCAAGTAGCTACGACATTAAACTATGTTTACAGCAATTAAAATGCCCAATAAAAAAAAAAACATTACTTCAATTAGCTTCTCTAATGACTGTGAACTTATTACTATAGCAATTTGGGAACAAATAAAAAAACAAGTAATTAAAACATTCCAAAACTACCCAATTGCAATCACTCTTTATGACGACACGCTTTACACTCCACCAGCAGACAAGCGCAAAGACATAATCATCGAATACCACGCTTCTGCAGCAGCTGGACACAAGGGTGTAGTTAAATCATATCGTCATTTGATAGAAGACTACTATTGGTCTAATATGATTTCCGATGTAAAAGAAGTCCTAAAAAGATGTCCCGAATGTCAGCCAAGAAAATCCATTAGGAATAAACCTCGAGCACCAATGATCATCACGGATACACCTACCCAACCATTCGATAAAGTAGCAATGGACATTTACGGGCCATTGCCAACTTCCCGAAAAGGCAACAAATACATCCTTACACTTCAGGATAATTTCTCAAGATATTGTATCTCAATACCATTAGTAGACGTGACAGCGAGAGGAGTGGCGAGAGCGATCGCTGTTCATCTCATTTGCAAGTTCGGTACGCCACGCGAATTTCTTCCAGACCAAGGTACAAATTTTACTAGTTCCGTATTGGCAGAATTTTCAAAACTCTTTAAAATTAAACAAATATTCGCTACAACTTACCACCCTCAATCAAATAGAGCACTCGAACGTAGTCATCATGTCCCAACAGACTACAATAAATTGAACACATCAGGAAAAATTGAAAACTAGGATAAAATCCTACCCATAGCAATGTTTGCTTACAACACGAGTGTACACGAAGCAACAAAATTCTCTCCACACGAACTTTTTTTCGGTAAAACAGCACGCCTACCATCAGGCATGATCAGCAGGCATAACATTGCGACATATATCGATTATACGGAAGAAGTATGCAAGCAGCTCTTAGATAATAGGATTTTAGCAGCGTTAAACCAAAATAAAGCAAAAAACGCTACCAAGCGCAATTATGATACGAGACTTCGAAAACGGAATTTTAAAGTAGGCCGATGGGTTCTCATACAGAATAAACATAAAAGTAGTAAACATGACGACGATTACATCGATCCCTTTAAAATAATTGCAGTTAAAGAAAAAAACAACGTTGTAATACAAAAGAACTTAGGAACAGGAGCGATACACACAGACAAACTAAAAATATATTATCTTACAGAATCCGAGGATTCGAATTAAACGACAGAGTTTTCACAAACGGACCTCCATATAGTGTTACGGAAATACATAAGAGTCCAGGACTATTTTGGGAACGAATAAGCGAAGTAAAAACTTATAATATGATGTGGAAGACGATTTCCTACATTGATCTGCAATTCTGGTTGCAACAACAAAAGGTGCTTTTCTCCAATTTCAACTAGCTAACAGACTGTTGCCACCAACTAGGATCAGAATGTACATCCATCGACGACATCGAGGCAACTAGAGCACACATTACGGCACTAAGTCAAGGGAAAGGACAACTCAACGAACTATTGAATGGTGAATCTCGATTCAAACGTGCACCCTTCGGATTTGTAGGTTCTTTAGTCAAAATACTATTCGGGAATTTAGATGAAAACGATGGTGCCTACTACGAAAACAAAATTGAAAAACTGTCAAACAATACTGCAGCACTTGCGGAAACTTTGGCGAATTTTACCTATATAGTTCAATCAGAATTTAATCGAAACAACGAAAAATGGAACTCTGTCACTAAACTAATTTCAGAACTGGCTCAAAAAGCGAACAAAGTACAAAAATAAATAATGAGATTCGGATTGTTCAGTTAAATCAAGAATTAGCTTCTCATCTAGCGGCGTTGAATAACCAAATATCAGAATTTGAACTTGATACCACAATGCTTCTAGATGCAATCTTATTCGCTCGGCAAGGTGAAGTACACCCTAAACTTTTATCAGCTACACAAATTATGCACTGCATAGAAAAAGTTCAAAAAGTACAACCAAACCTAGAAATTCCAATTCCTCGTCAAATCCATGCAATGTACGACCTAGTCAAACTCCCAGAGCTTTCCATTTACTACAAAAACTACAAGATTATTCTTATTTTAAAATTTCCGCTTCTGAATCTCGAAACATACGACTTGTTCAAAAGCAGTCCACTCCCAATTAAACAATTATAAACTCCTTCAGATACAGAAACGCATGCCTATATTGTACCAGATTCTGAATATGCAGCAATTCAAAAGAATCGATCCCTATATTTCAGTTTTAATTACCAAGATCTAGCATTATGTAAAACTTTAAAACTGTGATATTGGGCTTAAACAACTTAAACGCCCTTATTGACAAAAATTACAAACAAAAAATAGCTGGATATTTTCAGTACCAATAGAAGAAGTAGCGCATATTACATGCACGGACGAACAATCTATCTCAATAGTGTTAAAAAATACGGGTATCATAAGATTAAAACAAGGTTGTCAAGCAAACACAAAAACCATCACACTTGCAGCAATAACCGTGAAAAATTCTATACATGAATTCAAATTTTCAGACAAAAATCTTAAAGACATTGTAGCATTAAAAATAATCGAAATATTTACGCATATTAAACAAGAAGAAGAAAATGTCAATTTTTCAGAAATTATTTCGGAGCTTAAGTCAAAAACAGATTTTAAAGATGACAGCCTTACGTTAAATACAGATCTGACAAATCAGGGATTACGCCTTCACGAGTTAATTGAAACATCAGAGGAAATAGGTAAAGTACGCGGAATGAAAAATCGGATCAACCGTATCGAAACAGGCATTACTTATACGGGAGTGTTAACATTGTTAGGCACTACATTATGGTTTATAGCGCGTCGTTATGCACTTGGTAGGATGTTCTGTTCATTCTGTTCCAGGCAAACGTCAACGTTTTGTTCACCAAATTTTAATAGTGATGCACAGCCTAATATAAAAAGTGAGGAATCAATCGAAATGGAGGAAATTAAGTCTCCACACGATAATAAATATCCTACAGATAATGACCGAAATCAAAGAGCAAGCAACTGCACTGAGATAATAACAAAGCAAACTTCTTCAGCTCAATCTCAAACGGAATGTCATAAAATTACATCCAACGAAAGTAAAAGATCTCAATTGAAGAAACCATATTATAAATCTATTGTGTAAAAAAATCGATTGATTACAATGAAAACATCGTATTCGTATGTACATATAGATAATCAATTAATTTTGTAAATGTATAGGCTATACAACATTACACAACATTACTTTGTGCACACGCTTCACGAAAGATTCTACACTCATCCTACAATAACATCGCGGGAATCTTTAGAACATAAAAAGCCACTAGACCCTAAAAATTCTACTTTTGGATTGTATAGAATCACGGGAAGATGCAAATTATAAGAAAAACACACATATACAGTGAAACCTGTTGTTTAGAATCACATAAAAATGATGTTTTGTAAACATCTCTCTCTCTCTCTCTCTTTCTATTCGCGTTAAAATCATATGTAACATAGAAACATCAATAGTTAATGATACAACACTGGAGCGTTGACACCTTTCATGGGGGGGAGGGGACAACGAAAAATCGCGTTTTTCAACGCGGGAGCGTTGACTTCTCACCCTGGGGAGATGTCACGTAATGTGACTTTGAAAATCATATTTGGCTGACTCCGCTCGCAACTAGCGTGAGAACGGATGCTGCGTTCAGCAAAAGTTAGAATATTAGAGACATCACCTTGGACCGTCGCACGGCCAAGGGATGCGCGGCGATTGACTGCGGAGTAACATCGTCAACGCGAGCACCGGCAATTAGGCACCTGTCTCGAGGCAGTACATTTTCACCTTCAGGAGAGGACAGATCAGAGTTGATTGAGAGAGAGAGTGACGATTAAAAGTTAAACTAAATGAACAAGGATACATGGAAATTCAAGGGTGTATGTTCCTCTAATCCCGCACCTTATATCAAAATATAACCATTCAAGAATTGAAAATTTATTTTGAAATTAAAAATTAATTTGAAAACAAAAAATTTATTCAAAAATTAAAATTCAAGTCAAAATTAAAAATTTATTACAATAATTAAAAATTTATTTAAAAATTTATTTAGAAATTAGAAATTCATTCGAAAATTGAAAATTTATTTAAGAATTGAAAATTTATTTTTAAAATGGAAAATTTATTCAAAATTGAAAATTTATTTTAAGAATTAAAAATGTAATTCAAAATTTACTTAAAAATTAAAAAGTTATTTAAAAATTGAAAATTTATTTGAAAATTAAAATATTATTTTAAAAACGGAAAATTTATTTAAAATTGAAATTTTATTTCAAAAATTAAAAATTTAATTGAAAATTTAAGAAATGTAATTAAAAATTTACTTAAAAATTCAAAAGTTACTTTAAAAATCAAAAATTTAATTGAAAATTAAAAATTTATTCAAAAATTGAAAATTAATTTGAAAATTAAAAATTTATTCAAAAATTAAAAATTTATTTAAAAATTAAAAATTTATTCAAAACTGAAAATTCATTTAAATATTAAAAATTCAGTTTTATTATTTTATGTTATTTCATTATCAATATTATTAACAATTTGGCTTGAAAAAGGTTTATTCATGACCGAAACGTCGACAAAATATTATTTTTTAAATCAATATTGATTTTTATTCTACTTGATCATCATAAACTATTTATTTTTAATTCTTTAATCTTCAAAAGGTAGAAACTGTGGAAATTTATTGAAGTGTTATTTTTAATACAGTAGTGTTAGTTTTTTTACTGATGTCAATTATTATGTAAACTACTAGCTTCCTTTTCATTTTTAAACATAATATTTTACTACTAGAATTTTTTGCAAAAACTAAAATATTTTTATGGTGGTTTCTTGGGATAAAAATATTTGTTCACGGTATTTGTTTGTACGTAGAAACTGCGTCAACCTCTGTGCCGTGTGTTCAACGACGCCATGGTAGAAAAAGGCCTCGTTCGCCCGATAGCGAGCAAGACACAATAGATCCATATCTCAGCGGAGAGGGGAGTCAGAACGATATAGAGTCTAGTCAGGGTGGTGAATTACCATCAAATTCAAAATTTTCAATTATATGTAGGAAAAATCGAAATTATCCACATTTCGGTTTACAGGGTAGCGAAATGGAACTACGATTCCGCTACACACCTGACGAAACAATTCGTCCGATAGAGTGGCTCGAATTGGCTGTGCGATAAGTATTTCAAATCATTATAGTTCCATATAAACCGCGCGATATACTCGGTATCAAATTTATAGCCGATAGTTTTACGCAGGATGATGCGGGTCTATCATTGCGAAATGTACGTGATTGCCATTTTGAGGATTTATGGAATTTAATTTTCATGGTCACTCAGAGTGTCGCCGAATTCCGCATTAATGTCAGTTTTAAAATAATTAATTAATTAATAATCGATTGGTGGAGGGAATTGAAATGCGATGTACTTAAAGAAAGATCCATTTTAACTATAATGAATACCGACAATTTATACCTCCCGCGTGGAATTGTTTGTGGTAAAATGTATAGGAAACGCTTTTAGATCACAACTGGAGATAAAAATGAAGTTCAGAATTGCGGAAGAAATCGAAGTTCAACACTTCAAAAAAAGTTTAGCTCAGGAATTGTGTCAAAAGGCCCTTGTCGATATTCCGCTCGAAGGATGTGGATTTTTGGAATTGGAAAAATTCCAAAAATACCTTATCAACGAGGGTATTGCACTTATAGCATTTGATTTCAAAACCTTTGGTGTGGTGAGGAACCCCCATTTTTCAATGGTACTACACGCTTCATCGAAAGAGGTGAGGTTCCCTCACATATTGTACATCTTTTGTTTAATAGTGATAGCAATCATTATCACACTATTTTAAATTTAACAGGGGGTGCATCCTCTTGAGTTTTTTGTACGCCTTGTAACAAGGGTTACAAGAACAGGTCCGATCATAGGTGGGCACATAAATGCGAAGCCTGTCTCGCGCAGACCTCATGCTTAGAAAAGTGTTCCAATAATAGATCAACAGATACACCCAAGTGTGAAAAATGTTTTCGTCGGTTTTTTGATAGTGATTGCTTTAATCACCATTTAACACCCGGTTCATACTCCTCCGGAACAAATGTCTGTGAGACATTAAAAATTTGCCCCGAGTGCTTACGCTTAGTAAATATTATAAAAGATAAAAATCACAGATGTGGTTTTAGTTTTTGTAGGATATGTAAGTGTGATCATGAATATAATCACGAATGCTTTATGAAGCCTATTCGTGATCGTGTGGGTGGTAATGACACTAACATTGCAGAACCTATGATTTTTATTTTTTATGATTTCGAAACGCAGCAGGGAGAAACAGTCGAGGGGGGTGATAGCGTAAATGAGCATAAAGTACATCTTTGCGTAGCCGAGCAGGTATGCAGCTGGTGCATTCATGAGCAAGATATCAAAAAAACTTGTGAACACGGTGGTTTGATACGCGAATTTGTGTTTGCTGGTGAAAATCCCATACGAGATTTTGTAGATTTCACACTCCGTGCAGTTGTAAATTTAAAAAAAGTTATATGCAAAGCCCACAATTCTAAAGGGTTTGATGCTCAATTCATTTTGAAACACCTGACAGAGCACAAATCTACTGAAAAAATAGATCCAGATCTCATACTCAATGGCACCAAAATCATTTCAATGCGTGTCAAACATACAGTGTTTATAGATAATTTGAACTATTTCCAGCTCCCTCTTAGTGCTTTATCAGCTTCTTTTGGACTAGAAGGTATAGGTGAAAAAAGGAACATTCTCACATTTATTTAACATTCCGGAAAATCAAAATTATTGTGGTCCTCTTCCCTCAATTGAATTTTATTCTCCGGGTACAATGAGTAAAAAGGCTCGAAAACAATTTTTAAAATCTTAAGAGGAAAAAAATCTTGATCCGAATTACCAGTTTAATTTTTGGCATGAGCTGGTATCTTATTGCAAAAATGATGTGGATATCTTACGTTGTACATGTATTGCATTTCGTAAGATATTTCTTGAATGTAGAAATGTTTGCCCATTCACTGAGTCCTCGACGATTGCATCGGCCTGCAATTTATTTTTTCGTAAACATTTTTTTCGAGATCAGACAATGGGGATTATACCGTGAGGTATAATCTGCCATTAACACTATATCGTCCGCGTATGCCAGTGTATATACCTTTCCCTCTCCCATCCTAACTTCTCCCCATCCCTTTCTCTTCATTTCTTCTTCTATGTCTGAGATTAATATATCAAATAAAAGTGGGCTATATAGAACATCCTCGCCTCACTCCTCTCACTAGCCAGAAACTATCTTCTACTTGCTCTCCACCTTTATCCAGCTTTTTGTCTCTCTGGAAATTTCTGATGCTCTCTTCATTAACCCCTCTCGTATCCGCCTTTTCACCATACATTTTTCTATTTTGACTCAGTCCCAGGAGTCAAACGCCGCTTTTAGATCCACGAATATTGCTATCATTGCCCCTTTTACCCTTTTAATTCTTCTATTTATCAGATAATTCAGCACATATATGTTGTTCATCACCCCCATTCCTTTTCTGAACCCTGTCTGATTCGGTGGCTCTATCTTTTCTTTCGTCAATTTCTTTCTTTAATCTGTGCGACAAAACAGTTATATATAATTTATACAATGTTGGCACCACCGTCACACCCCTGTAATCTTGAACCTCCTTCCCTTAGCCTTCCATCACTATGGGTACCACTACTCTTCCTTTATTACAAATTATCCATGCCCATTCCTTTAGCTGCCCCCCCCCCCCATATTTCCAGACTTCATTTGGAATCACATCTATACCAGGGACCTTTCCATCTTTCATTATTCTTAACACCTTGGCTATTTCTTCTCTTGTTATGCCCTCTTCCTCATCTCTTTCTCTACCATATCTTACTTCTTTCCTAACTTTTCTCTCTACCCCTCCTAGAAAATCCGTGAAATATGTTTTCCATTCTTTCATGTCGATATCCTGGTTTACTATTTTTCTTCTTTTTCTCTCTATTTACTACCTTCTATACCCCTACTTTCGTCCTTGCCATCTCCGTCTCTTCCTCAAACCTTTTATTTTCCTCCTGTTTCTTTTGATCACACAACTCAGTAAACTCTTTCTTTTTTCTCCTATATTCTTCTCCACTACATTCTTCTGTTCTCCATTTTCTTAATTCCTTTCTGACCTGTTCCTTCTTTTTTGCTTGCGTACTCTTATCCTCTTTTTATCCCTCCTAACATTATTCCCATCTCCTCGTCTACATTTCCCTGTCCCATTTTGATATTTCGGACCTTTTCTTTGAAACTGTTCTCTTTCCTCCATTGACCCATCCCCTTTTTTTGCTGTCTCTACCTTTGCTTCCTTTTTATCCATATTGTCATTATTTTTTCTCCCTTTAATTTTGCTATTATGGGGCTAGAAAATCTCTCCTAGAAAATCTCAAAGAAGTGATTGATAAAGTAAGGGAAGAGGTGAGACCAAGAGAAGAAGAGGGGTTTTGGAGAGGTTGGTGGGACGATGAATGCAGGGCAAGTAAAGAAAGGATGAATGAAAGTGTAAGAAAATGGAGGAAAGGAGAAATGACAAAGGAGAACTCAGCAGGAGAAAGAGAGAGAGCACGAAAGAATGATAAAGGAGAAAAGTCAGAAGGAAAAAGAAAGGTACATGGAAGAGGTAGAGAAAGAGGTGAAGGAAGGGAGGGAATGGGAAGTGATAAACAGGGAAAGAGGAGGAAGGAAGGGCGTAATTGAAGGAATAGGAATGAAAGAGTGGACGAAGCACTTCAAGAGGCTGTTAGGAGGTGTGGAAAATAGGGTAAAGGGAGAAGGAAGAAAAGCGGTGAAGCGAGACGAGAACAGCAAAAACAAGATTAGTAGGGAAGAGGTAAATGAGGCAATTATTCGGTTAAAATGAAATTAGGCAACAGGGGAGGATGGGTTGGAAAATGAAGCACTGAAATATGGGGGAATAGGAGTGAGAGAAGAGATGTTGAAGATTTGCAATAGGGTATGGAAAGGAGAAGGGTGGCCGGAGGAATGGAAGACAGGGCTGGTAGTACCGCTGATTAAGAAAGGAGAGGGAAACAGGGTAGAGGAATATAGAGGGATCACACTCATGTCTGTGGGATATAAGATTTATGCCGAAGTGCTGAGAAGGGGTTAGAAAGACAGGTGGAAGATAAAGGAAGTATACCACACAATAAAACGGGTTTCAGAAAAGGGATGGGAACCATAGATAACATCTATGTGCTCAACCATCTAGTCAATAGGAACCTAGGGCGAAAGAAAGGGAAACTAGTTGCACTGTTCGTCGATTTTAAGGCAGCATTTGACTCAGTTATTAGGAGGGTGTTATGGTCAGCCATGAAAGAGAGGGGAGTAGAAGAAGGATTACTAGAGAGGATAAAAGAAGTATTCGTGGAAACTAAGATAAGGGTGAAGATAGGAGAGGAATTCTGGACAGGAAGGGGCTCAGGCAAGGGTGTCCGTTGAGCCCACTTCTGTTTAGTATTCTTCTGGCAAATTTGGAGGAGAATTTGGAGAGGAAAGGAAAAGGGGGAACAACGCTAGGAACAGGCAAAGTGTACTCACTAGCATACGCAGATGATGTAGTGCTAGTAGCGGATGATTAAAGAGGTATGAATCTGTTGATGAGAGTGTTCGAAGAATGTGTGAGAGAAAAGGGTTTAACGGTGAATGTGAACAAGACTAAGATGATGTGTTTCAGAAATAAAAGGGGAAGATTAGAGTATGAATGGAAGATAAATAGTGTGGTGGTAGAGTTTTGGATGAGTTTTGCTACCTAGGATTTTGGTTCGAAACGAGAGGAGGGAGCGAGTTGCAAGTGAGAAAGAGATCAGAATGTACGAGTAAAGTAATGGGACAAGTATGGGGTATACGAAAAAGAAGGTTTAAGGACGACTGGAAGATGAGAGTATGGATGTTTGATGTCTTAGTGTGGTCAGTGTTAAGCTATGGAGTGGAAATTCGGGGATGGAAAGAACATAAGAGAGTGGAAAGTTTGCAGGAGAGATTTTTGAGATGGGTTATGAAAGTGAGTTGGAGCTGCCCAGGTTATATGCTGAGGGAAGAAAAAAGTCGAGAAAAAATAGTGGTGAGGCAAGCGAAAAGAGCCTGGAACTTCGAAGGGAAACTAAGAAGGGGAGAAGGACGCAAAATTGCACAAGCGTGTGCGCGGGAGGTTATGGATAAAGAGAGGAGGGGCAACGTGAGGCGTTCAAAATGGGAGGATGAGAGGCATGTAATGAGGTTTGAGTGGGGTATGCAAGTTGGGGGTAGAGAGTGGGAGGAAATAGAGTTTGCTTCTGCACCATATGACTATTTGCTTGAAGTCTTAAAAGCATACAAAATCTGCCCACGCATCATCGACGTTCTAAGTCGTGCCCTAAACCTAGGATTCTTAAAAAATGAATGCCTTTCTACAGATGCATTACAATGCCCGTTTCAGAAAACGAAGATTACATCTTATATGAGGGGCTGATAGCAGAAGCGGACTAAATAAAATGTCGGAGCAAAAATGAGTTTATTTTTTCTCAGCGGAAAAACGAATTAGGTCACGCGCTACGGGCAAAAACGAGTTAAAGATTTAGTTCGTCTTTGCTCGCAGCGCATGGCTTAATTCGTTTTTCCGCCGACAAAAAATAAACTGACTTCTGCTTTTGTGACAGTGTTGATCAACACAGTCGACCTGATTGGCCCCTTGTCGTCACGAGATGGACCAATCAAGACGCAGCGTTTTCTGTGATTCCCGCCGAACATTAAGCGCCGGCAATATGGCTGTGTCTGCCGGCAAAGATTTTATACCAAAAAAAGTGAAAGACCGACATAATCAGCGACCTTGTCAACCAATTGACTTTGGTGATTTCTTGTGCTAACGAGTGCAAGTGCATCTTGTTTTGTTTAAAAATGAGTTCTAATACAAAAGGTAAGTCGCATTACATAAATAGTTAGTTAAGCTTAAAGTGTTTCGGCAGAATAGTGAAGTCATTTAAGTGCCCCTAAGAATTATATTAATAGCTGATATTCTTTCCGTGCAAAGGAAACGTGACAAGGGAAAAAATGTCTTGTCTTTTTTAATGCGTGTGGAAAGTTTGCTACACTTTTTTCTAATAAGAAAACTCTTTTTTATATTGTAGTTTCGACAGTGTTTTAACGTCCTATTTTCGACAATTTTTTGGGCTTTGTATTAAGATTTTTATCATATCCGCTTGCTACATTGTAGAGAATTAAATTAAATTAATATTTGAATATATATTTTTCTAAGGTTTTTAGGCTAGTTGAATTAAAAATGTAGGTTATATATATAATTTCTATGGCAATGATAGTTTTCGCTTTTGAAGTGAACCCGTTAAGAGTTATTTCCTCGAAATATTTTTCTTTAAAAAAAATGCTGATGGTTCATTAAAAAAAAACATAAAACGTCCCATTTAATATGTAATTTAGTGGTGATATGTTTTTAATGATATTAAGAGATCCCACTGCAACTAAGAAGAACTACGAAAGTTTTTTTTTTTGTTTCAAAAATAAATTTCTATTGACGAAATCACAAAAACCCGCAGTCTTTCACATTATTCTATATTCAAATTATTAAATTTATTTCTTTCAATTCCAAAAGTTATATACAATGTTATCAATAACATATGTTTATTTTTAGGTGCGTTGGCGATTCTACAAAATTAAGCACTTAATCTGAGATTCTATCACTGCTAATTTCTGCACAATCATATTTATTTAACAAATTAAATATTTTTAAGTAAAATTTAACACGAGTAAATACTCAACACAGTAAATCTTACACAAAATTATAATTCGATTTTCCAAGTTTTTTACACCGATTTGGAAAATTCCAAATCATATTATCAAATTCAAAAATTGTAGCGATTAATTTCTAAAAAAATATACTGCAAAATGCTAGGCTAACTTTGGCTGCGTCTTATTTCTTCAGAACTTCAGCCGTTACCGGGGCAACCTCGCGTACTTTTCTTTTTTCAAAAGCTCAATCGTGCTGTTTGACTAAAAAATTCTGCGGCTCAACAAGGGTTGAAATCCGAATTAAAATGAGGCTAGCTATTGTCTGTTTAGACAGCTCCATAGCAAATTAAGGAAACAAAAAATTCATAGTCAAAAGGTCATATAGGACTGACCCCGCACGGATTTAATCAAAATCTTCAGCATAAGTTAAAAATCATGTGAGGTTGAATTTTCGAAAGGATTATATCTGGAAAAATTATAATAGGTGTTATGAGGGTTTTATTGGAAATTAAAAAATATTTATTTTAAGAGAACTGCTGAACCGATTTTGATGCCTAAAAATGTGTTATGGGATTCGGCGAAACAACGCAAGAAGAAAATGAGGATATCGAAAACAAAAAAATAGTACAACCAAATTTTCAAAATATTTCCTAATTTCTTTCTATGGAATTTAGTTGAGATTTTACTACAACATTTTACTAAAAGAAATCTTCGACTTTTCCGATACAAGATATTCAATCTATTGCTACGTGATCGGAAGGGTGATTCATGGTTTTAAAAATTAATAATTACAGGTGCATTGCATATAATTTTCCGGGCACTGCGCATTGGGGCAAATGAAGTATCTGTTGTCAAATCAATTTTTAGCCTACGATATTCAGTCTTATCAAAAAAGGTCTTGAATCAGTCCAAGAACAATCTGGTTATAACTTTCGTAAGACATTTTTTTTTAAATCATAATGTTACAAACAAATTATTGAACTAAAGTAATTTTTTTGGAATTCGCAACGTTCAGCTTATTAAAGTTCAGATTTTTGGTATAAAATGTAAGAAAATTTAATGTTCGATTACGACTTATTAAAAAAAAGATGAGATTTGGCAGTTGTTTACACAGTTTTTATAAAAAAATTTACAGTTTTACTATTTTTCATTCACAAATTAACACCAATTGGTAATTACTCAAACAATTTAAATAAACAAATGTACAGTTCCACTATTTTTCGTTCAATAGGCCTAATTTTTCGCGGAATTAACTGAAAATATGTTTTCGATGATACACGTCATAATACATAGAAAATTAAACACAATAAAAATTATTTAAACCATTTTTATAAACAAATGTTGGAACTCTCACCATTTTTTTCTCCAAATGCAATGGATCAAAGCAAAGAGTCATTGGAAGGATTTTTTGTAGTTGATTTTTAAACAAAATATAGAGCCTATTCGATCACAAATAGTCAAACTATTTTTTTTTAATGGTTCGAATAATGAACAATCCTTGTCAGTTTGTAAGTTATCATAGCAAGGAGTCATCAAAGAGACATTTAAAATTTATTCCGTGAAAATGATTGAACCTATTCATTAAAAAATAGTCTAACAGTGAATTTTTTCATAAAAATGGTTTAAATAATAAACAATTGTTATAAGTTTGTGAAGTATAATTTCGAAAAGTCATTTTCAAGATATTCGAAGTTAATTCCTTGAAAAAAGAAGCGTATTCATTAAAAAATAGTTAAACTATTCCTTTTTTTTATAAATTTTTTAAAAATAATTATCAATCCATGTTAGTTTCCGAAGAATCGTAACAAGGAGTTATCGGAACGACATTTTTAGTTGATTCTGGAGAAAATATAAGCATTCGGGAAGAAATAGTCAAAATGTAAGGTTGTTTATAACAACTGTTTAAACAATTGTCACAAATATGGTTCTTATATAATAACTTTTTTTCAAAGTATTTTCACTCATTAAAGTTAGTGCGAGATGGTCCTTGTACTTTTATGAGGACCTTTTTCAATTATTTTAAAAACTTTAGTCTGAAAATTGATTTGCCCACAGACATTTTTTTTGTCCCAGCAAACCATACGTGGTACGCTCAAAATCGTTAAGTATTTAAACTATGAATTCATCTCCGATCGTTTTGGCAATTAAAATAAGTTGTACTAGATAAGTCGTCGATTTTTTTGGTGAAACATGGTGATAGTACCTCAAGCACAACACACAGAAAAAAAAATTAAAAATTTCTTTGTATCGGTTTTTTCGAGAAAAAATCCATAACTTGTTTCTAGGATTCTAACATGGAATCACATAACATATTTATAGGACATTAAAATCGGTTAAGCCGTTCTCAAGGAAAAACATATTTTTCTATTTTTCATGAGACTAGTGTTGCCGCGATACGATACGATACGATAATCAAGGTCATTATCGTATCGTGTCGCGAAATCATCGTCTGATTATCGTATCGTCATGGACAGTATCGTATCGTATCGTCTATCGTCAATATTATCGACGAGATTATCGTCAATTTCGCGATATTTTTAACATAGAGCGAACAGGGCAATAGAGGGAGATAGGTTGCCCTCCAGAGTCCCCCCTCTCTGTCTAATAGCGGTACGCATTTTCATCACTGAGCCAGCGGTTCAAAAGCTTGCTGGCAAGCTTTATCATGAACGAACTCGGAGAAAAAATTTAAAAGTGTAACCAATAACAACAGTGCCATTAACTTTTTTCCAAAGAAAGATTGCAATTTTTTGTGATACATTCATTTTGTGATATATATATTATATGATAATGAATGATGTTATCTGCTACATATATAATTTATATAATATAGATGCATGTTATATAAAAAATATTTGAAGAATTAGTAATAATATGTGGTTAGTAACAGTAGATTTTCATTTCAGTACTAATACTTCCTCCAATCTTTAATAAAATGATGATTTATAATACTTGTTAAGAATGTTTTCTTATTCAAATCACTTCCTCAATATTCAAAATCAGAAAATAAATTATTTTGATTTTTTTGTTAAACTTTTTTCGCGATATTATCGTAATTATCGTCAGTATCGTGACAAAATTATCGTATCGTATCGTCTTATCGTCACGATAAAAATTTACATTATCGTATCGATTATCGCAATTATTGTATCATATCGTATCGCAATTATCGTCTATCGCGGCATCACTACATGAGACCTCCATAAATCTTTTCAAATTTTTTTCCAGATGTAGGTAATCTTTTGGCGAATTCATCCTCACATTATTACTAGCTTATGCTAAAAATAAGTATCGAATCCGTGTAGGGCCACTACACACATATGCTTATCCTGCCATGCCCTTTTTTTAATAACTTCAAAACATATAGGAATTGCCATTTCCTTTGATTTAATTACTCTAATTGCAGATATATCTGAAGATATGTACAGCCTTCCAGATGAGTCCAGCGATTTCATCGACGAAACCTCGGATGATGAAAACAAAGAAAACACAGGTCTGCAGCTGAACGATATTATTACAGTTTTAATTCTTTTACATAGCGATAACCTAAAAGCGGTTTTTCGTTATTAATTTATGCTTTTTATATTTCATTACGTTATAATATTACCATTCCGCATTTTATTCAGAATACAGTTGGATGCTCGTCAATTAACAACAATAAAATCTTTGTCCAATTTTATTCGAGCAAGTATAAATTAATTTTTATGCTCTCATTCACGCATCTCAAATCTACGTTTTGTTTCTTCTTTCACGCTTGGATATTAGCCTTTTTTCATTTTGTTTATCAATTTTGTGCTTTCGTTTGCTTCAGATATTTCGACACCTCGAGAAAGTCTATCTCGAAAAAAGAAAAGGCAACCACACGTGTATAAAAAAAATATTGCCAAAGAGAATGTTGAAAAAGGACGAGAGCGAATCACAGCTAAAGGAAAAGTTATACCTGCGAAGATATTCACTGGCCAAATTTTGTGTGGATGCAAATTGAATTGTACGGATAAGATTGATCTGGTTCAACAAGAAGCAATTTTTCGAACCTACTACGAACATTCGAACAAGACCCAAAAAACCATGCTTATTCGTCAATCGATCGATAAGGTGGATGTCAAAAACAAAAATTATCCAGATGAACTTATAATTTGGCGAAGGAAACGTGACTTTAGCTTTCAGTACTATCTAATGGACGGTTTGGGAGTCCGTCACAAAGTGTGCAGACCTTTTTTCTTGGGCTGCTACCAAATCACGAAATCGTCCATGATTCGAGCAGTAAATTCTGTTACATCAAACCCAAGCGCTAATGAGACAGGTGGAAAAGCTTCTTCCTCAAATCGAACAAGTGACGTGGCAAGAGAAGCCGTGAGGACCTTTATCTATGGCTTTCCAGCATATGAGTCACATTATGGTCGTTCGTCTTCCCAAAAAAAGTATTTGCATATGGATCTAAGTGTAGCAGAAATGTACAGAAGGTACAAAGATCAATGCGAAACAGACAATATAAAGTCATTGTCTGCAACGATTTTCCGTGAAATTTTCAATCACGACTTCAATCTGAGTTTCAAAAAACCTTACTCAGATACCTGCAAAGCCTGTGATTCTTACAAGGCTCAAAAAAATAATCTGAATCTGTCTGCAGATGAAAAAGAGGAAATAGAAAATTCTAAGAAAGAGCACGACGCTTTGAAAAAGAAAATTACAGAAGAATTTAAGAGCGACGTTCAAAACGCGCCACAGGACACTGTCGTACTAACGTTCGATTTGCAAAAAGTCCTGGAAAAACCTTCCCTTACAACTGGCGTCGCGTTTTATAAACGACAACTCTGTACTTATAATTTTTGCATTTACGATGAAATTGAAAGGAAAGGTTAGAACCTCATATCTGGCGTTATGATGTAAACTTTATTTAAGTCTTTGTAAGAAATTTCCATCTTTAGACCATTTGGAGCCCAAAGAAATGTCAATCACATTGGCTCCCTAGCAAAACGACAGGAATGTTTGGGAATCGAAAACGGGTTTCAAACGATTTCGATTTCATGTCTTTATAATATAACTCCCTGTAGCATTATAGAAGTAGAAACATTGAAGGTATACTCTTCTGCGGAGCAGTCTGTAATTAGATTATTTCAGTTTTGTAATGCTCGCGCACATGGATTTTTTATACATGGAACCGCATAGAATCGACTGAATTTATCGATTGTCAATTATTTAGAAATTAGCTATTATCTATCACATTTTTTAATCGAATCTTTCGAGAACCGTTCTTGATTCCCAAACAATTTCGGGTTTTTACTAGGGTTTGAAAGTAGATAAGATGCGCTACGCCAAATTATTTATCTTGTGTCGACCTGCACTTATTTCCTATTCATAAATTTGTTTAACTGAATCACGTTGAAAAACATTAGGCGTATACTTTTGCGTGCTTAAACAAGCTTAGTTTGAAGATTCTTCGCCTTGATTTTCATTTAAGAAAGGGATGTTATTTTGAGAAAAGTATACAGCAAAACTTAGGGTTTGTATTAAAACTGATTCTTGTCTCCAAGGGAGCTGCAACAAAAAAAGTACCTCTCCTGCTGAAAAGTAACCCAAAGTATGAGTTCCAATAAAGAATTTTTGTAGGGAACTTATTTTCTTCTCCGACTCACTTCGAAAATTTTACAAGTTAATGAGGCATCTTTTACGTTATAATACAGATTTAATAATGTTGACACGGGAAAAATTCTATATAAGGAAATTAAAGTTTGAAAAATTAATCATTCTTTAAAGAAAGATAATGGACATGTGATGTAACAGTTTTTAAGGTTATGTTTAAAGTTTTTAGCGACTGTAAAACTTTTTTTGTTTCGCTATCTGTCGGATATCATCGAACTAAAAAGGAAACCTCGAAGAGAGTTCTATTGGATTCTCATTTCTAATGGATGATAACTTCTACCTAAGCTGCAACGTTAGCAAACTCCCAGTATTTTCTGGGTATATTCGAAAAAGTTCTCAAAAATAGAAAGTTTTTTCTATGTATCGTAATTATCAATTTGGAAACCATTCAACTGGACCCATTTTGAAAAATTTTGGGCAGCGACTCACTTGCTTTATTATCGATAAACACTATTGCAATATCAAGTTTTATGAACAGGAAATAGATTCTTTTTCGAGAAATGATAAATAATTTCGATCATAACAATTTATCTGCATTTTGTAACATGAATCGGGTTGTGCTTGGGGCATCATTGGAATTTCTTTGGACTGAAGATGGAAATTTCTGGAAGGGGTCATAAGAGATCAATATTTGTAAGTTGTTTTTATGTTTTTCAGCATACATCTATCTCTGGTCGGAAAACGTAGCTTCAAGAGGTGGCCAAGAAATAGGTTCTTGCCTGCTGTACCACTTTCAAAAGAACATCCCGCAAACAACAAAGCACGTGATTTTGTACACTGATTCCGCTGGCGGTCAAAACCGAAATTTTAAAGTGGCGCTAATGTTGAAGCATTTCCTTGCATCAAGCGACATTGACTTGATTGAACAGAAGTTCTTCTTATCGGGTCATAGTTACAACAGTTGTGATCAGAATTTCGGATATATTGAAAAAGAGCGGAAAAAGTATGAAACTATAAATGACCCTAGTCACTAGTTCGAAATTATTCTAGGAACAAGGAAAACAGAGCCTAAATTTACTGTCACACAAATGGAAGCCAAGGATTTCTTCACTTCACAGGAGTTAGAACAACTCATTGTAAATCGAAAAAAAGATGTAAACAAGGAGAAAATAAATTGGTTCAAGTCCAGATCAATTAAACACGACAAAGAACAACCTTTCGAATTATATCTGAAGTACGACGACGGACAACTTCACCGGGTGCACCTTGGAAAAAAATGTGTGACCGAAGAACAATTCCGTGACGTTCAGTTATCGCTTCTATACCCAAACGGTAAAACGATCACAAAGCAAAAGTACGATGATCTCATGTCGCTAATGCCGTTTATTCTGCAAACCTCTAGAGCCTTTTACCAGCAATTGAGAACCAACAATTCAACTAAGGACTATGATTTTGCCAGTGGTGATAGCGACGATGAAGAGGAAAATTATTGTATGAAACAATTTCTATTAGGAAAGGTCTCTATAACTGCAATATTTTCTTATTATTATAATTAAATTTTCTAAAAATTAAAAATTTTGTAACATTACAAACAATATTATTTTTCTCATCCCGGTGCAGAACGAATTTTTGAATAATAATCAATCGATATTGAATTCGAATCACAATGAATAGAAAAATTGCCTTTTTTCCTATAAGTGTGGACTCCATCCCAATGAAAATTTATTACTTTATGATTTTACATATTACAAAGTTATTCAATTTTTTTACTGCTTGAATAACAGAGAAATTTAATAAAAAATTAAAAATATTTTTAGCAACCACTGACCCACAGACTGTTGATAAATGATTCCATAACTATTATTACTAATCGTTTCAGAAATTACTAATGACATTTTTACGGGATGACATTATTTTGCCGAATTTTCAAATTACCGAATGTGGAAACATGTAGAAAAAAATAATTACCGAAACAGAAACCCGAAAAATGAAAATTTTTGAAAGAAAACAAAACTACCGAAAATTTTTATGCCCGAAATTTCAAAGCCTGAATTTGCAAATTCCCGAAATTAGAAAATTCTCGAAAATAGTAAATTGTCCAATTTTCAAATTCCTGGAAATAGTAAGTTGTCGAAATATTAAATCCTCAAAAGTAGTAAATTGCCGAAATTTCAAATTCCAGTAGAGTAGTATATTGTCCTACTGACGCTAAGACATATTTAATATTATTAACAATATTTCATATTTGCGGTACTTTTACTTTTTTCGGGAATTTAAATTTTTTCCGAAAATTTCTGCTTCGGAAATTTTTTTTCTGTATTTTTCACTTCATTTTCTCGAAACATAATAAAATTTTTTAATTGAACTTTTCAGACCTTAATTCAGCACTTATATATCTCAGAAAGATAATTTTTTTCTGAATTAAAAATTATACTTTTTATACTTTTTTTCTCTTCTCACTCCTCAAACTAAACATGCTAACTATACGTGTCATTGCTGAGAAATTTTTCGTCAATTCCGTAGGAAAACCTTCATTTATGACATCATAAATATAATTTTATGTTTAGAAAATACAAAATTATTCAATAACTTTATTAATTCAATATTAAAATTCTTTTTGCTTATGAATTTTCAAATATAATGCGATTCAAGTGTAGAATCGAAACCGATCATAGGGAAACCATTTTACTCCAATATTATTCCTATTTTAGTTTTCCTATTCGACACAATAAGAACCGAATTCTTTTTAGGACAAAGATTAGGCAGAAGATTTTGAATATTAAAAGGGTTTTATTTTTGTTTTAATAGAACGATTTTGTCACGGCTTCAATTGAAAATAAATGCAATTAAAAAATTGTAATTTTAATCATTTTTAACATCAACTGACTGCTGATAAATTAATCAGTAATTATTACTGACTTTTTTGAAATCTAATATTAATTTTCCAATCAAATTTTGTAGGCATTAATTCAGCATTGATGTCTCTCGGGAGCATATATCTGTTTTTCCTAACTTACAAATTCGATTTATGAAAGAAAATTTGACTCTTAAATAGCGCTACTAAAATTGCGCGCGAGCAATTGTGGAGATGAATCCCTCAATTTTATTCATTCTCGATCATCCGGGTGCGATCGAAACAAACATATCAGCGTAGTCGAAAACGAATCAAGAGATCAGGTGGAGTTGAACCGGATCGAAATATGCGTGCGGGCAAAAATGGGTTAGGCCACGCGCTGCGAGCAAAAACGAATTAAATCTTTAACTCGTTTTTGCCCGTAGCGCGTGACCTAATTCGTTTTTCCGCTGAGAAAAAAGAAACTCATTTTTGCTCCAACATTTCATTTAGTCCGCTTTTGCTATCAGCCCCTCATATTGGGATTTTACTATCCAGACGGATCATTATATCCAAGCCAATATGATCCGACATCTTGATGCGAGAAAAAAAGGTGGAAGAGTCTACATCATTCACATTGCTTGTCCACTTAACCAAAATTTGTTGGTAACCTATACAAACAAGATCCACAAGTATAGCGAGCTAAGGCATGAAGTAAAGACAATATGGAGGAATGTGAAACATGCATCTATTCATTCTATTGTGATTTCAGCTACAGGCAATTTGCACGAAAGATGCACTGAATATCTTGAACATATGGGAGTCAATAGGGTACTGGCAGCAGCTCAGTAGGTGGTTTTATTAAATACCTGTCGCATTGTGAGAAACGTCGTAGATTATCAGGAAGCAAGCGACTGAAAATCTATGGAGTATTCCATGGTAGCTCTAAGAAAGTATCCAGAGGCGACTGTTGTCATCAACAACAGTCGCAGCCACTGTGTGAACATAACAGCGGTAAAAGACGAACTGCAAACTACACCATGCTCCTAACTCATTAGACACTTTACTTAGTCCGTGGCTTTAAGGGAAAACCAGGTTCACCCGAGAACAAGTTTAATAATAATAATAATAATAATAATCAGGCGTAGGGGTGTGGCGACCCCATAACCCGAGAGCTCCGGCTCTTGCAGTCAGCCGCGTCGCTTTGGGCTAACTCCACAATGCAACGAATTATGCGGTTACGACACAAGTATCGCGCAGTGCCACCCACAATAGGCCTCTCTCGGATGGAGGCCATGATTCAGTTGAGAGTGGCAATAGGAACGAACCGAGATGACGACAAGGCAATGGCCCCGGACAAACGCGAGAACATCGATTTAAATGGTCGGACAACTCAGGAGGGACCTTCTTACCTGTTGGCAAAGAAACTCACCGGCGCGGAGAGGATTTATGAAAAGGTTACATGACTGTTGGGTCAATATGCACCCGGAATATGCTCATAAAACGCCTCAGTGTTTAAGAGATCAGGTATCCTTCTTGCGAAAAAACGGATATGAAGCTTTTTATCAACAGGGAGATGAGCAACAGCCTCCAGCGAACATTCCACCCATTTCAGCAAGACCACCTTTGCAGATAACCGATAATGCCAACATGAGAAGTAGGAGATCTATCCACCAAAAAGTCTTCCTCAGGATGGACAAATTAGCTGAAGCTAATACTGTTCTCCGCGATTTACTCCCCGAAGATGTTAATCTCTGGAATCTGAACTGTGTAGTTTAAGAGAAGGCGGTCTCCCTGCTAAGCGACGATAGAAGTAACGATACTTTGGTACGTCTGAGTAAGACACGGGAGCGTATTGCACAGCTTCAGTTCAAAATTGAAACGGCGAGACGGCATGTATCAAATGTTCAGTGTGTGATTAGCTACATAACATCAAATAAAAAGTTCATTCCAAAAGTTAGGGCACTTGCTCGAAACTTTAGGAAAGCAAATCACACGCTGAACAAGTGTAAACTGGCGACCATCAAGCAGCACTGGACGCAAAAAATAAGATCTCTTTCAACAGCGAAACAGCCCCTTGAACGGTGAGTCAAGTGGATTCAGGAAAATTCCACCTTTTCTACTAATCCTTCCCGTCTGTTCAATAAAGCGTCATGTGTAGTTAAAAATCCGCCTAGTCGAGAAGAGATTCAAGTCTTCTGGGAGCAAGTATATGGAGATACTTATCAGCTAAATGAAGACGCTTCTGATATATCACTCTTTCGTAACTTTTGCCCAAGGCAAAGGTTACAAGGTCCAGAGGAAGAGTGTCCACTAATTACTGCTGAAGAAGTGAAGAAAGTTATCGCTAGAACTAAGAACTTTTCGGCGCCAGGGCCAGATAAAATCAACAACTTTTGGTGGAAGGAGTTTACTTCTACGCACCAACATCTAGCTCGTATATTTACTACTTTCTTAAACGGAGAACAACCCGTCCCGCAGTGGGAAGTGGAAGGACGCACGGTGTTGATCCCTAAGACCGGAGATTTGTCCAGTCCTAAGAACTACAGGCCCACAGCTTGTTTAAACTCCAGCTACAAGCTATTCACTGGCATCCTCAAAGAGAGGATATTAACATCTATCGAGGGCTGGCAGGTTGCAGGGAGTACCTGTTAATAGACAGGTGTATTACCCAGGACTCGATGAGGTATCGACGCAATCTGTCCATGGCTTGGATTGATTACCGTTAGGCATTCGATAACACGAACCATGAGCTACTTATTAAGCTCCTTGAGTGCATGGAGGTGCATCCAAAAATAGTGAGATGCATAAAAGAGCTTATGCTCTTGTGGCGGACAAGATTTGTCATAACATCTGACTAAAGACAAGTGACTGCAAGCTTTGTCACATATAAGAGGGGGATCTTTCAAGGAGACTCTCTAAGTCCGATACTTTTCTGCATCTCCCTCTTGCCTCTATCTATTGTGCTCCGAGGCAAAAGCTCTGGATACCTATGTGGCCCGCCGAACAGCAGAGAATATAAGGTCAACCACCTTTTACACATGGACGACCTTAAACTTTTTGCTTGCTCAAAAAAGGATCTTAACATCCTTGTAGATGCGGTAAATAGGTATTCTAAAGCGATTGGCATGAGCTTCGGACTGGACAAGTGTGCCTGCGTCCACCTTTACCAGAGAAGACTAGAAACTACATCATCCAGTGACGATCAGGTAGTTCAACTCATAGGCGGAAATACCATTCAACATCTTGGTATTGGAGAAACATATACATATCTTGGAATACCGAAAGCGGAAACCCAAAATGTGTATAACTTGGAAACGGCCCTTGGAAAAAGGTATCGCCAAATTCTCAGAAAATTGGGGCTTCCGAATTATCTGGAAAGAATAAGATCCAGGCGACCAATATGCTGGCCGTTCCTATACTGCTCTACACGTTTGGTGCAGTAAAATGGAACGTCGATGAGTTAGAACAACTTGACCGAAGCACACGCAAGATGATGACAATACAACGAAGTCTTCATCCTAGATCTTCCGTACCTCGAATATATCTCTCTCGCGATAAAGGGGGTAGAGGCTTGCTAAGCTTAGAGTGTCTTCATCGAAGAACGGTTCTGGCTACAGCCTGCTCAGTTCTAAGAAGCACATATTCCCTTATACGACTCGTACATCAACACGAAGTCGCCAATGCTGCGGTGTTTCTATACCATGCAGCAGATAGGGCCACAGAGGAGCTTGACCTCCCATTTAATTCCAGCGACATTACACATGACCTAGCATCACTAACACCTCTGGTGCTCAAAAGTCGCATACAGGAAGCAGAACATACGCTCCTACTAAGAGAACATGCTGAGAAACTCCTTCATGGTAAGTTTTACGGCATCATACGTAGAGAAGAGCTCTTGATGGGTCTGTCCAACATGTTTCTCAAGTCTGCTGGATTGAGATCGGAGACCGAGGGATTTCTTTCCGCCTGTCAAGACGGCGTCATAGACACCTTAGTTCACCGCGAGCGCATAATGAATGTACCTGTACGCGATACCAACTGCCGAGCGTGCAAGCAGGAGCCAGAAACACTTGGACATATTCTCAGTGGATGCTCTAAATATGCACGCTACGCGCACATAGAGAGACACAATGCAGCTCTAAAAGTATTACCTTACCATCTTAGGAATTTCTATGGTGTTGATCTATTGCCCGTCTAGTACGTTGCAGGTCTGGTAGGTTGCAGGTCTGGTAGGTTGCACGGAGAACCTGTTAATATACAGGTGTATTACCCAGAACTCGATCAGGTATCAACGCAATCTGTCCATCGCTTGAACTGACTACCGTAAGGTATTCGATAACACGAACCATGAGCTGCTTATTAAGCTCCTATAGTGCCTCTATCTATTGTGCTTCGAGGCAAAAGCTCTGGATACCTATATGGCTTAATTTTCCTAAGTTGAGTTTTTACTTTCATAAGGAAAACATCTTGCGAGTTTTATACCGGCTAAATAACTTTTGTGGCCAGCAGAAATTTTCTTTTTCATAAAATCGAATTTTCTAATTTTTCTCACAAGCAACTGTGTAGCATATAAACAAATAAATAATTACTCCGGAGTAGCTATTACTACTGAAAAAATCCTCGATGAAATCCTCATGCTATCATCGGACGAGAAAAATACGAGGAAATCCACGAGACTTTCCATACTCCTCGAAGTGAACCGCGAGGATTTATTAGCTGACTCACGGTTTTCCTCGGAGATTCTCATTTCTTATGGTATCATTTTTTAGGTGTCCAGTTTTTGAATAGGGGAACTTCATACTGTTATTTCCAATTTAAAACAAATGAATCTGGGTTCCCACCAGCGGTCTCATTTTAGTACCACTAGAGACTGTTTTTTCTGAGTCTTATTTAATACGTGAAATTAGCCCTAAAATAATACCTTTTTTTACAGTGTAGCGCAGCTAGCGCTACTGCACTTGCATCATACCTACGAGTGCACTTGGTAGCGATCTGATATAGAGTTTCAAACGGTTCGCACACACAAAGTTATTTGGTAATAGCAGCGTCTCTAAGCGCGACGAATACTTAACATTGCACGAAGCATCTTATTGCGACTGTAATCTTAACTGTAAATAGTAATACACTTTAACTAGGATTTACTAAATAAGGTGCCTTGAACAAGAGGTACTGTATTAAAACGATTCAAACTAAGATCTATATCATATTTGATGTTATTAGTCCATTAAACACTTATTTGTATAGATATATGTGGAAATGATCTGATCTAGTAATCAAAACATAACAGTTTAAACGTTTTAAAACAATAATCTGAAATGTAATACACCACACTTCATAAAAATTATTTCTCCATTCTTCTCCTTGCATGCTTGAAAGTTGTTGTTTACTCTGTGAAAATGAAAATGAATATATGATTGTAAATTATAATAATTAAAACTGTATTAAACTTTAAACGTCCTCTGTGTTTTAAAAAACGTAAGCGTCCCCTAGGGGTCTGAGGAGCCCCAGCCGAAAATTCTTTATAAAAACCAAGATATTCAATATTTTAAGCTGATTTTTTTTTTAAATATACGTCAAAGTATCATCAATTAGATGCAACTATTTGAAAAATTGATTTTAAATTTTAAGATACTAAAAAAAATAAAAATCTGGGGTATAAGTAACAATAATAAAAATCTGGGTAAAACGTTGGGGTCTAATTGACCACCAGGGGACGTTTAAAGGTTAAATATTTTTTCATCAAACAGGCCTTTTAATGCATGTACTTCAGCTACTCAAATTTTTTTAACAATAGAAGCATTTTTTGAGATCTGTAAATTTTCCTTTGAATCAATTAATATCTTGTCCGCTCTGTTACATGTTTATTCGGAACAATATGCCGCATCTGAGACCCACATAAATATTTTTTTTTCATTAAAAACATTTGTTTGTTGTGAATAAATATTTATTGTATTTTGAAGTACGCTTATTTGAATCAACGAGTCATATGTTTGATTCAAAAAAACTTTTACTTAGTCTGAGTTATATTTATTTGTATGTAATAACTAATAATTATCTGCATGAACTTACTACTATTTGCAACTAAAGAAATATTTCTTCTGCCACATTCTGCTGTCACGTTTCTTTGATTCAAACAAATTTCTTCGCAAATATGTATATTTGAAGTGTTCAATAAGCTATATATATATTTTAATCACAGAGATATAACAAAAGACAAGTATTAAAGTTATAATGCAGATCGAATCTGTGTAGTGAAAACTCAAGACCGTCTTCCGTGACGAAGTCACTAATAACGCAATCAAGCTATACAGCTTTAATGACACTTGTATCTCAAATAGGCTTTTGGAACTGCCTTCGGCGACGAAAACGTGTAAATTCGTCTACCTTTCTCCAACCGGCGGCATCTGCGGTGTCACGTCTCTTCTTGAACCATCGCATCGGTCGTTCACCGCATATTCACTCGTCTGCAATTCACCAATACGGATAATTATTTTCTTTATTAATGTTAACGAACAAGCCGAAAACGAGCAGCGAAAGATCACAGTTTTTGAACAGTCAGTTATCTAGACATTCAATTTACTGACTGATCATTTATTTCTTTTGAGATTTACTTGAATTAATCTAATACAATTTTGTTGCTGATGTAGCTCGCAATCTTTTACAACCGAGGAATAGAGAATTTGGATGTTTTTTTATAGCTTTATTTCAATATTTATCATCTATAAATTTTATGGGTTACCTATTTTTTAAATTTATTTACTCATATAGCTTATGAAAAATTTGTTGAAAAGCCGATTTTCAATACTACATTTAAACTATTCGCCATCATGATGATATCCGTTATATAAAGTACAGGAAAAAGCAACAGTAATAAAAGAATCTGACTTTTAAGAATAACTGAATTTCATTCTCAACTCAAATTAAGTAAATCAATTAATTCAAAAACTAAATTGGTCTTCAATACCGTATCTCGATTTGAAATATGCAGTAATACGATGAACAATTGATAGGAATTTTATCTCTCGAATGATTTTCAGTCGTGCGATCTGAAATTCATTCTCACTAGAAGAAAGGCGTGAGCAAAAACTTTGTAAACTAGCTGTGGATTCGATCTCGAGTGTCTCCATTTTGTTTGTATTTATAATTATATGGTGCTCATTTCACGAGCACTTTGCTTCCCGTTAGCAAATGTATTTGCTTGGTCATAGAGGAAGCATTAGTTATTTTTTCAATAATAGACAAACCAAAGTCTTCATTTTGCTCAATTTCAAAATAGAAATTTACAAAAAATACAAAATTACAAAATAATACAAAAAATGTTTTAAATACAAAGACCCCTTTCTTCAGCGCACGACTCATATGTTTTAATTATTTAGCGATGCATTTTCATATGGTGTTATTTTTCTAAATTACTCAAACGTTTCAGTGCAAATAATTGTTTAATGACTTTTATTATGTTAACTGAGTATTAAATCGGAATATAATTTAAAAAATTATAGTTAATAATGTTTTTGCGATTTTTCCGTTCACGCAAAACAAGTAGCATTTTTAATTCGCTATGTCAATTTCACCAATGAAGCTGGAGGAACCTATACAGTCGAAGAGCGTCTATTGGCCTTTGCTAACGATTAAACTGACGATTTTGCTTCAAAGAGCGCTGGAAAAGTTAATTTTTAAGAGCAAAGTAAACTCACTATGCGAGACATCTAGTGGTGGTATTTTCAACGATTTGTGAATATTTTTCTGCCCTGGCGGCACTGAAAATGAGTGAAGCAGGTGGGAGCGGACTGTCGTAATTTTTTTGTTTTAAACCCACATGATTAACAAATAAAGAAATCCTAATTGTTTTCTACACAATTTTTCCTTTTTATTTGATGCAACAGTATAAACAAAAATTTTCTTCTGTGCAAATCTCTTTCCCTAATATTTCTCGATATAAAACGTTTTCCGGATGGATACTCTTAATTTTGCAGACTCATTTTTCGTGCGATCCAAGTTAGGTACGCAGTAAGAAGGAGTTCATTGAAATAGAATGCAATGATTTTAAATATGGTCCCATTCCCAACATTTTAAATGGAGATGAATGTCTTTTCCTGCCGTTAACGTTTTAATTCATATAAAAATTAACTGTTTTCGTCTCACTTCATTCCTGTTTAATCCCATCATGATTTCTGGCAATAAATAAATACATTTCAATTATGTCGAAGTGGGTGGAAACTGAAGGCAAGTTATTCCTATTTAATGCTTGAGGCGAGGACGAATATTGATGCGAATTTAATTCCTTCCGTGAAGTATAATTATAATTAGAAAAAAGTCCCTTGGGCGAGAGGTCAGGGTACGGAATATATATGTATTTTGGGGCGTTGAATACGAATCTGATCTTATAGTTTTCCCCCAGAACGTCAGTGTTTCTCCCAAGACGCGGAAAATTTCCTAGAGAATCAGGTTTCCTGAGTATAAATTACTCTTGGTATACAATCATTTAAAGACAGGTAAAAGCATAATATCTTTATGTGTTTTGGTGCGCTCAATACGAATATGACTTTAATTTCACTAGTACGCTAGATTTTTCCCTTAGACGCGAATATTCTACTAGGAAATCAGCTTTTGTGGGTATGAAATTACCCTCGGTATTGATATCGTCTGGAAACAGTTCAGAGCATGATATATTTATATTGTTGTGGGTTCTAAATACAAGTCATGAACGTCTGCAGTTAGCCCATCCAAACAATAGTTACCAGAATTCACCACGAAGAGGTTGCAGTACCATTTTAAACTCCTTCCTCCTGGTTGCTTTATTATTGTGAGTCCCCTCGCCTCTTTCGAATCGGGGTGCTTTATTATAATATGGTGTTTTTAAAAATATATCAAAGCCAGCTTACATAAGTTTCTTATTATTTAATTTTATTCATAACTTTATAATATCATTATGAAGAAGAAGCAAAGGAAGATTGTAGAATCGCAACCTCAGGTCAGATGTGCTTTGAGTGGCTAAATCATCCCAGATAACAAAATGTCCGCCTGTGGCTGGTGTATGTGCCGGTACGCGGTCCGATTGACAGGACTTCTGTGAGGCACTTGACTATCTGAATGTGTCCGCTATTGCTGGCTATTACGCTTGTCTGACAGTCGGGCATCTAACATGCCGGCCACTTGTCAGCCATATTCAAGCCGTTATGCACGCACGTCGGTTTCCTGCACATTTACCGACCATGCGATGCTTTATAGCAGGCAAACGGTCGACGATCATCGGGCAGCTTATGGTCCAGGCACGTTTGTTATCTGGGTATATTTATGATGTTCAATGTAATTAAAGAGACGTCATACTCTCGAGAATTACGTTCATAGGAAATTTATCGTATCCAGGAGAAAACCCTGATCTGCTGGGCAAAAACCTAGATCAGATTCATCTTCAGCACCCCAAAATATATCAAGATATAATACGTAGGCCACCTTTTAGGCATATTCAATAAAAAGAGTAATTTCATATTCAAAAAAGCTAATTTTCTAGAAAATTTTTCGCGTCTAAGGGGAAATCCTGACGGAATGGGGTAAACTAATATCAGATTCGTATTCAGCACAACCAAAATACATAAAGATACCATGCGCGACCTATTTCCAGACGCTTTCAATACCACTAGTATTTTCATACCCGAAAAAGCCGATTTTTTAGGGAATGTTTCGCATCTAGGGATACACCCTGACATGCTAACATAAAAACAACGTCAGATTAATATTCAAAACAAATGTCATACTCTTCTTCAGAGAACCAACATACATAAAGATATCATGCTCTAACCTGCTTTCAGAAGATTTCAATACTAAATGTTATTTCATACCCGGCATAGCTGATTTTCTAAGAAATTTCCCACGCCTAGGGAAAAACTTGAGGTGCTAGGAGAAAACTAATGTCAGATTCATATCCAGCGCACCCAAGTACATAACAATATCATGCCTGACTTGGTTCCAGACGATTTCAATACCGATGGTAATTTCATACCCCAAAAAGCTGACTTCATAGGATATTTTTCGCTGCCCGGAGGAAACACTGATGTGCTGGGGGAAACTAATGTCAGATTCGTATTCAGAGCAAAAAATTACATAAAGATATTATGCTCTGACCGGTTTCCAAATTATTTTATACTAAGGATAATTTATATCTAGAAAAGCTGATACTCTAGGGAATTTTTCGCGTCTAGGGGAAAAGCCTGACACGCTGGAGGCAAACTAAGATCAGATTGGTATTTAGCGCCCCCGAATAGATATTGATACCATACACTGACCTCTCGTGCAAGGTTCTTTTTTGTGGACCTGTGTTATAAATATTTTTAATCCAGAACAATCCTATTTGAATCAAAGTGCATACAAGTGAATCTCCAGCAATTCCTCCCAAGACCAAATTCACAACATTTTGAAATCAAAGGAATGTCATTCTTTGCCATATTTGAAATCATTTTAATCCATGTCAATGCACATCTTTTTACCGCGTAGTTTACTATATTATAAATAATGGCAAATTGTACATTTTAGTACATTTCAGTACATTCCATTTTGTACGATTTTTACTTTAACGTATTTCTTGTTTGCAATGGTCAATTAATAGTTCGACATATATAATTCTCATCAAATGGAAAAATATATTCCTTTAAGAATTAAAACATGTATTAACCAAAGTCTTATCATCTACATTTTAGTACCTGAGTTTGAGAAACGCTATGCTAAATCATGACGCGAAATGATTTTGTTCGTGGCTAGGCAAGCGTCTGTACGTTGTCACGGTAACCAATTTGGAAGTCGTCATGCGAGACGTGGTTTGAACGTATTTCGTACACCCAAGTGACGATACCAAATTTTTTTTATCAAGTGTGCTTGCATTTACAGCCTCCTTGATCTCGCCGTAGTGCAGTTTCCCACTTCTAATCGTGAGGCCTTAGTGGGGACTTTTCACTCAATCCTGATGTGTGGCTATTTTTCTGCATTTCACATTAATGCTAGTTTGTTTGCCTACAAATAGGCTTTCCCTAAAGCTCATTGGTTACAAGAGTCCACCTTTAAAGTTTGGAGAACGTGTAAAATTGGCATTTGAAAAAAAAAACACCAGAAAAGCTTACTTCGTATGGCACTCCACGTTGTCAGAACTTCGAACGCTTTTAGTTCTCACAGTTGTTGATATCCGGGCGTCGGCGGGGTTTCTTTTTACGCCGATTCCAGTTCCTTCTCACAGATACTATTGGATTTATATAGGGACTACTGGATCGTTGGATTATACGCATATTCAGTATTCGCCGAAATTCTCCATCAAACTTTTTGTGGCGAGTCATTGTGATTGGATAGCTTCTCCCGATAAATGGTTAATCTTCTTTTACCTTGAAAACGTCTTGATGAGAAGTCAGTCATCTTGGCACTTGTCGGAAAATTTGTCCATGTACCCATACAATCTCCCTAAGTTGTCTTTTCTTTTTTTGATTCAGTTTTTGACCCTCTTCACATTTTTTCCCGATTTCTTTCCAGGTTATGTCCGAAGATGTCTCCTCATTTTGAAAGTGTTCTGCGAGACTTTCCAGGTATGGAAATGTGAGAGTTTTTGTGTCCAGATCAATTTTGGCTTGTTGTTCGCACAGCACGTTGATGCCAATAATGCAGGTACGTGCCAATACTTGGTCCAGGCATAAAATGAATCACATGTACACCTGGTGCAGAGAAGATAGCCACAGTATAATGGACTTTGTCGTTGCGAATGAAAGACTCAGAGAGCTAGTAGAAGATAAAAGGGTTATGAGGGGTTCTGAATGCTATACTGAGCATTACCTTCTAGTCTCAAAACTAAGATTAGGTCAATGATGGAGAAGCAAGAGAGGCCATTTTGCGAGACGGCGGACAAATTGACTAATGCACATTTCGAAAAGTTAGTATAATGAAAATTAGCTGGAAAACATTTCTTACCTTCAAATGATCCCCCGAAAACACATCCCTGAAGCGGCTGAGCTGAATTTTGGAATTTACTATTTTTTCTCAATTCATAAATCCAAAAACTGCATGGGTGGATCATTCCTGTCATGCCTTTTTTTAAATGATGGAAAAGTCTAAAAATTATGAATTTTGGGTCTTTACTTCAGTTCGATGTTACTTGTTTCAATAGCAAGTGAAAATAATTATTTTTATTGCATTATTTTTCAACTTTTTATGATTTTGTTAAAAAGTGCGATCTCAGCTTACATTTTTTAAATTTAGGGTGCAATTTGGGAAGTAAAAATTACAACCACTGGCAAAACATACAAGAGCATTCCTTTGTGGACAAAAGTGACAGGTAATATATTTTGAATTTATATTTGACGAATAGTCCAGGAGCTTTTTAAATAGTGTGACAGGAATGACGCTGTATGACAGAAATGAGGGTGACTGAATTGATAAGGGAGCCTCACGAATATTGAAGTATTAATTTAAGGACAATGGTAATTGCAAAGATCAAAGTACACAATAGCTTAGTACAAAATGGTATTCATTCGCTCTAGAAACGGCAGGCTACTATAATCTTTCGAAAATCACAAGATATAAATAAATAGTAGCAATTTGTTTACAGCAAAATGTGAATTAATTGGGTATCTACCTACCCAACTATGACTTTTCAAAACTAGAATTGGAAGGGATCAGACGCATGACGTTTTTATGCGAAAATATAACATGAACATAAAGAGGAAAATTAAGGATTGCAAAATGACTAAAAAATATAAAATAAATAAATAGTACATATCTAGGTACATTATAATTACGTGTATTCTTAGGCAAGTTTTTTTCCAACCAGACTTCAAAGAGATCAGTCTCAAAACGTTTTCATGCAGAAACATAAATATCTGTTACACTACCCGGCAAGATTTTGCCCCGTGGACAATGAATAGTTATTTCAGAAGTAATTTTTTGCGCTGAAACCGAATCCAACCTCAGAATCTCTCTTCCACTTCAGGTTTTTTATATATCCTAACCTAGAAGTGCAAAAAAACTTTGTTCTTCACCTATTTGAGGTTATGTATCTTGTTTCGTCAAGACACCGCATTTTGAAAATTTCATATTTATCAATTTCTCAATATTCGGAAATGCATTAAGCTTCATGCGGTCATCAAACAGTCGATTGGTTTTTTTTATCCCCAAATTCCTGACCTACAAACTCCGAATCCACAAACCCCTATCCCACAAACCCCTAATCCACATACCTCAAACCTACAAACTCTCAGCCCGCTAAGCACAAGCCCACCAATTCCGAATCCACAAACCCCTTACTCACTAACCCCTGAACCTACAGATCTCTAACCAACAAACACCCAACCAATAAACCCGAAGTCTACAAATTCCTTACCAACAAAGCCCAAGGCTAGAAATCCCTAACCCACAAACCCCTAACTCACAAACCCCTTACCCACATACCGAAACCTTTTCAGGTTTAGGGTTTGTGGGCTTGGGTTTGGGGGTTGGGGGTTTGCGAGTTAGAACCCAGATAACAAACGTGCCTGGACCATAACCTGACCGATGATCGTCGACCGTGTGCCTGCTATAAAGCACCGCATGGTCGGTAAATGTGCAGGAGACCGACGTGCGTGCATAACGGCTTGAATATGGCTGACAAGTGGCCGGCATGTTAGATGCCCGACTGTCTGTCGAGCGTAATAGCCAGCAATAGCGGACACATTCAGATACTCAGGTGCCTCACAGCAGTCCTGTCAATCAGACCGCGTACCGGCACATACACCAGCCACAGGCGGACATTTTGCTATCTGGGGAGTTTGTGGGTTAGGGATTAATGCGCTTCGGGGTTTGTGAGTAAGGGGTAGATGGCTTCGGGCTAAATACCTGTTTTTACAATGAGGAGTCAAGACAGAAAAAGAATTTAATAAAAATGTAAGTAGCGCAGAATAATTTTATTATTCTTATCTTAATTAGATACATAGCTCATCTTATACAGCTTATATAAATCCCCATTACTGGACAGGGCAGAAAAACTACCTTAATTATTATTCTTCTTACATCGTGGCCTGACAACTTCCTCCTGAACGCCTCCACTTCCCTTTCATCAATAACATATATGAATAGGAACACTGACTGACTGCACTCCCCACCTGTACTTTAAATTAGAGAGGTAAGTAAAAACGTCATTCCTGATACCCAAAATCAGACCCTGTCACGTGACAGGACTGAATGTGACAGGACTGACGTTTTCGCCATTCACTGCAAGTTTGGCAGTCATCTAACTCTTTCAAGGGGTTAATCAAGTTTCTGGCACCCAAATAAAGGCAATTTTTACTATTTTTCTTCAAAGACAGGTTTATTTACATTAAAACAAATGTTGTGGCATTCGAATACTATATATTTCGAGAAGTCACAGTAATTTTTTCCTCATAGAATATCTGTAAATAAGCGCGTTATAGTCCATCTCCCAGAATTCTGAAAAAAGGCGTTTTGCGGTGATCAAGATATCTAAAGAACGGCTTATCCGATCGCTACCAAATTTTGACCAGTTATTTACACCACCAAATTATTATCTCTAATTGTAGGATTTAGCGATATTTCAATTTTTGAAAAAATGGCGCACGTTTAAACACGATTTTGTTTTTGCCCAAAAAAACTTTTTTTTTCGCTATAAAAAAAAGAATAAATTGACAAAATCAAAAATACTTCGATCAAGGACAACAATTTAGTGCTATAAATAACTGGTCAAAATTTGGTAGCGGTCGGATAAGCCGTTCTTTAGATATCTTGATCACCGCAAAACGCCTTTTTTTAGAATTCTGGGAGATGGACTATAACGCGCTTATTTACAGATATTCTATGAGGAAAAAATTACTGTGACTTCTCGAAATATATAGTATTCGAATGCCACAACATTTGTTTCAATATAAATAAACCTGTCTTTGAAAAAAAAAAATAAAAATTGCCTTTTTTTGGGTGCAGAAACGAACTATTGTCTCCCCATCATTTTATAATTATTTTTATTAATTACTAGTGGAAACAGGAAGTGACAGGACTGACGGTGAATAGAGGTACGCATAGATTTCGCACTCATTATCACTTAATTTATCGCAGAAACAAAATAATTTAATCACCAATGACTTTCCTTCAGGGTAACTCGAGCCTCACTGAAGCGAGGTGATGCAGCAGAGCACTGACACGGCCTATTTTCCAACAGCTAGGCAGTATTTTAAAGTGTGCGCGCGCCCGATTCAATTCCCTGGGTACTTTACTTCTGAGTCTAATTTAAAAAAAATAAATAAAAAATAAATAAATTCTTCTTTCTTGTATAATTTGGGAGAGGAATGCTGTGGCATATTATGGACCTATTAGAAAGGTTAAAAAGTTGTGTGGTTGTGCACGAAGTTCACTTTTCATCACTAGGGACACGTGACAGGACTGACGCTCGGGCCATACTTCATGGAATAAATCGAAAATATTCTGAACAGCGAAAAAAATCTTGTGCGGGCTAAATAAAGTATCATTAGTACAATAGCGGTCAAGAATAATTTTTTTAGTTCAAGCAATATACACATATTAATGGCTCGGGGACACGATTTGTCCGCCGAAAAAACACGAAACAAACGCGAATCAAACTCAAGAAATTTCAGATATACGAACGAATAGATAAGGCAACTTGGCAGGCGCTGATATGCAATGATGATATATAGGGGACATGGATTATGATCCGGGATATCATTGTTAGAAGTGCGACCGAAGTGTGTGGTACTGTGGTTTTAGGAAGAATGTCTGGTGGTGCGTGGTCGAATGATGAAATTCACGCAGCAGCCAGAGGAAAGAAACAAGCGTATCTAAAAAAGGTCGAACATCACAAGCTTTAGCAATAGTAAAACTACTATTCAAAGAAAGAAAAAATCAAAACAGAAAGAGAGCAAGAATGCAAAACACTTTTAAAGGAAGTAAGAAACTGTTTCATAAATAAGCGTTGATCAATATGAAGGGAAGTAAAAGTACAGAGTTAGTTAGCATGAGAAATAACAGGGGTGAACTGCTATATGATACTAGACGCTTTGAGAGACTCTTTCAAGGAATTATTAGGAGATGAAGCTATGGGGCAGCACAACTGCGATATAGAAAACGATGCGTTAGAAAACTCAATTGAGAGAGTATGTGCCTCTGAGGTTAGGTATATAATCAAAAACTTAAAAAATGCTAAGGCTGCTGTTGTGGATAGTATCAACGCTGAAATGCTCAAACACCATGGCGACTATATGTATCACAGGAGGTGACAACAGTCGCCTCTGGATTCTTTCTTAGAGCTACCATTTGCCACTCCACAGGTTTTTAGTCGTTTGCTTCCTGGTGGTCTAAAAAATTTCTTACAATGCGACAGGTGTTTAATAAAACCGCCTTCTGAGCTGCTGCTAGTGCCCTACTGACTCCTAAATGTTCGAGATGTTCAGTGCATCTTGCGTGCCCATTGCCTGTAGCCAAAATCACAACAGGATGAATAAATGCATGTTTCACATTCCTCCATATTGTCTTCACTTCACGCCTCAGCTCGCTATACTTATGGATCTTGATTATATAGGTTGCCTGCAAATTTCAGTTAAGTGGACAAGCAATGTCAACGATGTACTCTTCCGCCTTTTATTTCTTGCATCACGATGTCGGATCGATCGGCTCAGACGTAATGATCCGTCTGGATTGTACCATCCCAATATAAGATGTAATCTTCGTTTTCTAAAACGGGTATTGGATTGTATCTATATAAAAGCAGCCATTCTGTTGAGAGTCCTAGGTTTAGGGCAAGTTTTTGATGTATAATGCTCGTCACATCATTATTAATGTGCTTCATGGACAAGTTGGTATCTCTACGTAATCGACACCGGTCAACTACGTCTCGATGTTACACGAGTTTTCGATAATCTCTGGTGCTGACAACCCTGTCCTGAATCGCACTGACAAATCCTTCCGTTTCTGGATAAAAGACGCCACTTCTCAGCCAAATATTGTATGTCTCACTTAACACTATGAGAGCCACATTGCGTCTCTTTATGCAACCGTCGCGTGCATACTTTGAACATCCATTGAGAAGATGTCCAAGTGTTTCTAGTTCTTGCTTGCACGTTCGGCAGTTGGTATCGCCTACAGTTACATTCATGATACACATTTTGGGTTCCCGCTTGCGGTATTCCAAGGTATGTTTCTCCATTACCAAGATGTTTAATGGTATTTCCGCCTATGAGTTGAACATCCTGATTGTCACGCGATGATGTAGTTCCTAGTCTTCCTTGGTGTAGGTGGACGCAAGCATACTTGTCCAGTCCAAGGCTCATGCCAGTCGCCTTAGAGTACTTATTTACCGTCGACACAAGGATGTAAAGGACCTATTTTGGAGAAGCAAAGAGTTTAAGGTCGTCCATGTATAAAAGGTGGTTGACCTCATATTCTCTACTGTTTGGCGGGTCACATAAGTATCCAGAGATTTTGCCTCGGAGCACAATAGATAGAGGCAAGAAAGAGATGGAGAAAAGTATCGGACTTAGAGAATCTTCTTGGAAGACCCCCCTCTTATATGTGACAAAGCTTGTAGTCACTTGTCTTTTGTCAGATGTTATGACAAATCTTGTCCGCCACAGGAGCATAAGCTCTTTTATGCATCTCACTATTTTTGGATGCACCTCCATGCACTCAAGAAGCTTCATAAGTAGCTCATAGTTCGTGTTATCGAATGCCTTACGGTAATCAATCCAAGCCATGGACAGATTGCGTCGATACCTGATCGAGTCCTGGGTAATACACCTGTCTATTAACAGGTTCTCCCTGCAACCTGCCAGCCCTCTCTTGCATCCGCGTTGTTCAACTATTGCACTCCATATCGGCTCGATAGATGTTAATATCCTCTCTTTGAGGATGCCAGTGAAAAGCTTGTAGCTGGTGTTTGATTAAGGTATGGGCCTTTACTTCTTTGGAATTGACAAATCTCTAATCTGAGGGATCAACACTGTGCGTCCTTCCACTAACCACTGTGGGATGGATTGTTCTCCGTTCAGGTAAGTAGTAAATACACAAGCTGGATGTTGGTGCGTAGAAGTGATATTTCTGAAGCGTCTTCATCTATATTATAGGTTTCTCCATATGCTTGTTTACAGAAGATTTGAATGTCTTTTCGACTAGGCGGAGTTTTATTGACACATGACATTTTATTGAACAGACAGGAAGTATGAGCAGAAAAGGTGGAATTTTCCTGAATCCACTTTACTCGCCGTTCAAGTCGTTCTTTTGCTGTTGAAAGAGATATTATTTTTTGCGTCCAGTGCTGCTTGATGGTCAACAGTTTATACTTGTTCAGCATGTGATTTGCCTTCCTTAAGTTTCGAGCAAATGTCCTAACTTTTGGAGTGAATTTTTTATTTGATGTTATGCAGCTAATCACGCACTGAACATTTGATAAATGCCGTCTCGCCGTTTTAATTTCAAACTGAAGCTGTGCAATATTCTAACAAGTCTTAATTAGGCGTAATGAAGTATCATTCCTTTTATTGTTACTAAAAAGGGAGACAGCCTTCTCGTGAACTACACAGTACAGAGTCCAGAAGTTAACATCTTTGGGGAGCAATTCGGGGAAAGCAGTATTAGTTTCAGTTAATACGCATGAATCCTCTTCGCGCTGGTGAGCTTCTTTGCCATCAGGTAAGGATGTCCCTCCTGAGTTGGTCTGACCATTTGAAAGTCCTAAGGGAAATCCAAAGTAGTTTTATGCCCGGAAGATCATGTACGGATCAAATATTTATCCTCAGACAGATCACAGAAAAAAGATTGAGAGTAAGGAAAAATTGTTTTCTGTGCATTTGTTGACCTAGAAAAAGCGTTTGACAAGGTGAATAGAAGTAAACTTTGAAAATTTCTGGAAGAGTACGGAGTCAATAGATGGCTCCTATAAGCAATACAAACAATATATGCAGGTAGCAAAGCGAGTGAAAGGGTAAATGGAAAACTGATAACGAATTCAGTTATCCTGCACTGGTGCATTCCAGAGCACTCCGACCTGCTTCCTTCGCAGGTAGAAGGGAAAAGGAAGAACGTGAGAAGAATTTAGGAGCAGGTCGGAGTGCTCCGGAGTACACCAGTGCAGGATAACCGAATTCGCTATGAGTTACTCGTTCGATATATTATGCAGATAATAAAGGTTGTTATGGCAGAGCTGAGCGAAGACTTGCAAAGAATGTTGAGCGAACTGAATACAAGTGTGCAGAACATGGGCCTTAAAATAACAGCGAGTAAAAGAAAAATTATGGTGTTTGAAGGAAAGGGCGAGAAAACAATATGCAATGATGCCCTGAATGATGAAAGAACAGAACAAGTTGATAAGCACATATATCTCGGTAGTCTATTCACCAATGACAGAAAGATACATCGATCCATCGTCAGTAGTAAAAATATATCAGGTAAAGCTGTAATGGCGATAAATGATACCAAACTAACACCTACTATGCTGTACGATACCGAGACCTGGACACAGCTAGAAAAAGATAAGTGTAAAATTAATGAGGTTGGCATACGATACATGTGCATGGTGTGCGGTAAAACGCTAATGGACAAAGTTAGTTACGTAAGAATCCTCAAAGAATATGGTATAGATGAGACAGTATTTTACAGGAATGAAAGAAATTTAAGGATATGGTTTGGGCATATGGAGCGAACGAAAGATGTACGACTCACGAAACAAGTATATCGAGGTAAGGTAAATGGTAGCGTACTCAGAGACAGACCGAGGAAAGAGTGGTTAGACTGTGGGAATGAGACCCTAATTCAAGGGGACATAAGAAGCTATAGAAAGACAAGAGCTTGCACGAGAAAATGCACGAACGTGAAGGAATCTAAAGAGGTATACCAGGAAAGACAAGTATGACGACAAATTGTTTATAAGAAATGCATGACGAAGAGTGTCAGTGGAGTGAATGACGCCTGAAACAAAAGACTTTGGACACTAATGGGCCCTAGTGGCAGCAACAGGGGAATTCTAGGTCAATATAAAAATCTATACCCCACTATTACTCCCTTTCTCACCGCGTGAGTAACGCCTACCCCAACAGGAATATGGCTTAACAGTATAAGAATAATAATAATAATACCTTTGAATGCAAGCCTTCCAACCAATGTAGTGGCAGACTAGGATAAATATAGAAATATTCCTTTTTCTCGTTCCTTGTGTTACTGTTCATGTTTCTTTCTTTAGTTCCTTCCGTGTGCTGTTTATCATGTGGGAAAAGAACGTGGTTTCTGGCGCCACGTCAATTTTATCTCGATTATTATTTATTGACGTAGCTTTCGCATGTTTCACGCCTCATTATTATGTGTTTCTCGCGTTTCATCAATACATTCTAGCTCCAAATTCATTTCCAGTTCCATTTTTTTTATCCTGAATTCTGGTGGCGTACTCTGCTCTAGATCTATCTTTGTCAGACTGATAATGACCAAATTCCAACTTTTTTGAATTCATGTTGCGTCTGTTTATCCCAGTGTCGTTGACGAAACTTTGCAGTAAAAGATTCAAAATTGGTTACTAACATGACCTGCGTATTTTCTCTTCTTCTTCTGTTGTCCGCTAAATCATTTTCACGTGAGTCGTCTCCAATCTATTTAGCTGTGCTTGCATTCGATTGCCTTGTTTCGCTAGGCTTTATGTCATGTAGTAGTTGCGTCCAAGGATCGACTTTGCTGTTTTCAATATCCGTTAATTTCTTCTGTAGGATCCTCTCTTTTTCTGCTTCTTGTTTTTCTCTTTATTTCTTTTTGTCTTTGATAACTCTTTTTCTTGTCTTCTATAATTCCTCTTACCTGTGATTCATTTCATTACATAATCTTTCTGAACTCTCTTATTGCTTGGTCGGAAATTCTACATCCCCCTAAGTATGTTCCTATTTGTGTTTTCTTTCTACATTTCTTATTGTTGCACTTGAATCCTCCTGGCTCTTGTCCATATCGGTGGTACTTTTCTTTGGCGCTTTGGATGAGCGCAGGTTTGCGTCACTCCATTTTATAATGCGGTTCAGTCATAAAAATATAAGCAAAATTCATAATCGGAATATTCTCCACGGTTTCCTTTTCAGATACTCATCCAACTCATGCGTTCCCTGAGGTAGATATTTTTGACTCGGGGGTAGTTGCAAATATACTGTTTCAAAATCTTTGCTTTCTTTGAACAATGCATCTATAGTATCTTTTAGATAGTAATAGCCGGTTTTTATGTTGGCACACTTCAAGTACATAGCTCGATTGCTCATGCTGCAATGTATTCCGTTGTTTCGATTCAACTTTTTCGGCATTGTGCCCTTGCAGATGATGCAGAAGTCTTTATCTTCATCTTCAGAAAGTGACATCGCCGCTGCTGGCATAGAGAGTGTACGACTATTGCGCATTTTCGGTTCTGCTCTATTGAAAAAATCCTCGAGAAAATCCTCGTGTTATTTTTGGACGAGGAAAACACGAGGAAATCCGCGAGGATTTTCGAATTCCTCGAGGAATTCTGCGAGGAATAATTCTCTCACTCGAGGATTTCCTCGAGGAGTTCAAAAATCCTCGCGGATTTCCTCGTGTATTCCTTGTCCGAAAATAACAGGAGGATTTCCTCGAGGATTTTTTTAATAGGGTGGTGCCACCCCTCACGGTGAGCCTCAATCAACTTCAACTTAAACTTCTTACTCAACGCCAATTCTTTGCAGGATTTACTTCTCTGATGTTGCCCGGATATTCAGAGTAAAAAATAAAAAAAATCGATCCAGCCTTTTTTTTTAAATTCAAATTTTGATTTTTCAATATTTTTCTTGTAATGCAAAATTTTAATCATGTTTACGCTGCAATACATCAAATATATAGTAAAAAAGTGTTTACAAACTTTTGTGTCAAACATAAGCTGAGTCTTATATAGAGGTTTTTGTTGTGCAAATAGAGGATTTTTCCCCCTGAAGTAATTGACAATTCCGACTCAATGAAAACTCTGTGCAGGATTCAGTAAGTTCTTCTGCATTCAAATGTTAAAGACTGCGCAGATCCGTAATTTCTTCTGCTTTTTTTTTGTAAGAAGTATTGTAAATTCTCTCTGTTTGCATCCGAAAATTTTCTGAATTTGAAAAATCGATGTTTTCCGGTGATGTGAAAATTTCTGAATTTTCAAAAATAAATTGTTGCTATTCCATTGGGTATTTGATATTTTTACAAATGCCTTACCTTTATCGTTTGTTGCTATTGGACATGGTGTGCTCGAAAACTGAAAAAGTTTGACCAAAATGGATCAAAAATCTGCTAACGCAGAAAGTTTCTGTATCGTTCAGACATTAAAAATCAGCTGAATTTAAAATCCTAGCAGCTCCTTTTCGCGAGTTATATGCATTTTTAGATTTATGCATAACAACGTGTAGTACAAAGCTTACGTATTCGCGTAGTCTACTCTTTTGAGTATACTAAAGCGGACCTTAAATGTATAGAAAGAGAGAGAAAGATAAAAAGAAATAGAGAGGGTCTGAATGGTTGGGGGGATGCATGCTAAGCGTCTCAGTGGAGGGGTACAACGCCACATTGTATGTATGTACATGTGGATCATTTATGTCTAAGCCAAGTATTTGTAATAAATAGGCTCTTTTCTAGGCATAAGCTAACTAATCTTTCCCCGTTATAATTTTTCCTTAAATCTCCAAAATTACCTAGCACCCTTTCTGTATCTGTACCCTGACGTTGGACACCGACCCACCCGTTCATATCTCCTAGCAGAATGATTCTCTCACCATGATCGCAAGTACTTATCGTATCATTTAAAGTGTAGTAGATAAGTAATAGGTATTAGCTGCGAAAACAGAGGTTGGCAAGCGAGGCAATGCGAAAAAGTAGGGACATGCGAGCGAGGCGAGGCGAAGCGAGGAAGGCAAGGCGATACGAGCGTGCGGCTTAGAGATAAGGAATGGATGGATGTTAGTTCTTAAGGGTTAGTTTCAAGGAAATTCTGTAAAAAATGGATGTGTAAGCAAGTCAATTTTTTAAGGCCAGCAGGCTGAAAAATAAACGTTTATCTATCTATCATTTAAAGTGTCCCAGAAGGCGTCTTTGACTTCTCTCGGATCACTATCAACTGGGGCATAGCACGCTATGATGAACAATCTTCTGATTCCTACCTTCATTCGAACCCACAGCAATCTGGGCGATACATAACTTTGATCTTTGAGACAGTGCCTTGCTTTTTCATTCATAATCAAACCGACCACTTGCCTACCATGCGATTCACTATCTACTCCTAACCATATTTTAAAACCGCCTTCCGACTCACCATTTCATATGTTTCTACTTTCGCAACCCTTTTTCTTTGTCTCAGGTACACATAGAATATCTAGTTTCGTTACGAGCATAGTTTCTTGTAGTTCTCTTACCTTAAGATCATTCACTCCTCTAGCGTTCCAAACACCCGGTCTCCATTCAGCGCCTGAAACTCGACTTTTTTTGTGAGAATTTCAGCTACAGTTTAAAAAAAAAATCAATTCCAATACGTTAATTTGATCCGGAGATAATGGACTTCAAACTTTGCCCGGGCATAAACCACTTAGTGTAGTGAAAGCGGAAAGTTTAGGAACACTTATTCAAATTTATCCGTACGATTATATATATATAATTTATTATATATACCATTTAATATATAAAAAATACGAAAAAAGTCAAAAAGAAAAAAAAATACCAAATGGGAACATTCAGCCACTACGTCCTCGTCATTGGTCCTGGGCTTGGCTAAAAGTGGAAACTAAATTTTTCAAATGTAAAACATGAGCAACAAAAACTTATTTTCGATATGTTTTGGAAAAACGGTTAACTTAAAAATGCGTTGTACTCAACAAACTCAATTACGCAAACTTTGCAGTACTGGTTGTTATGTAAAAGTCTGAAAATGCGCAAAACTCGCGAAAGGGAGCAGCTAGGATTTTAAATTCACTTGATTGTCAATGTCCAAACGACATAGGAACTTTCTGCATTAGCGGATTTTGGATCCATTTTGGTCAAACTTTTTCAGTCTTCAAGCACACCGTGTGCATTTCCTAAAAATATTCCGGGTTTTACTGAAATTTTGGGAATATATCCTGTTTTTACTTCTGGATTTTTAGTAATTAAATAAATATCTGAAATTGATCCTTCTGGCAAAGTTATTCTATTAGATGATGAAAAATTGTATTTTTTATCATTAATTTCTAAACATCTCACTGCATAATTTATATTAACGTTGTTGTCAATAAAAATTCTGATCCTAGTTCTTTGATTCCGGTTAATTTTAACATTTTAAGTCTATGGGTGTTAATGGTTCAATAATATTTTCTCTTAAAAGATTTAAATCTGCACCTGTATCAATCATCATACGAACGGGGTTTCTTCATCCTGGAGTATTAATTATTATTGATGGTATAATATTTCCTTTGCTGAAATTACATGTAATACTGAAAGTTTCTAGGGGTTCAATTTTATTTGGGTAAGGTGCTTTTAATTTTGTGACGTTGATGCCTGCCCCATCTCACCTTGTCTAAGGAGGACTCGTTCGTTTTTCGATTGTTGGAATGGTTGAAAAAAAATTTTCACAAAATTTATTATTGTATTCTCTTTTTCTACAATCTTCGATCATGTGTCCAGGTTTTTTACAGTAGTTACAAATTATATTTATGTATTCTGTATCGAATTCTGTTGAGTATTAGGGTATTTTAAGTTTGCAAACCTGTATGATTGATTTTGAAAAGTTTGTGATTTACTTGGAAAACTGTATGATTTATTTGGAACATTATATGATTTGTCTGGGAAATTATATGTTTGGTTAGGTTCCCATATCGTTCTATTGCGTTGTAATTGTTGTTGGGGTATCCACTAGTTTTCCATAAGTGGTGGAATTTCGTTACGACATGATCCTTGATGTTGTTTGTTATTTTGAGGAGGTGGCAAGGGATTGAATAGGGTGTTTGAGGGAGGCTGTTTATATTGATTATATCTCCCGAAGTTTCGGCAAGTAAAAGCAGTATGACCCCTCTTGTTACAGATTTGACAAATTACGATTTCCCCTTGTGTGTAGTTTATTTTTGTTTGATTATTTCCATTAATTTTATGATTTTTCTCTAGTTCATCTGGTTTTTGTCTATAAGGGTTTCCTTTTCTTAAATCTGCAGCTGCATTTAGTTTTCTTTCAACTTCTTTGGCATTGTTTGTCACGTATTTAAATACATCTCCTTCCTTTACTCTTATTTCGAGTTCATGTCTCAGTCCTCGTAGGAAGCATTGAATTGTGTCTTTTTCTAAATTTATTTTAAATGTCTCTTCCAAAGCTCCCCCATAATTTAACCTATGTGCATCGTAAATATGATTGGTAACTTCTTTTATACTCGTAGCATATGATAGGACTGTTTCTTTTTCCCACATAAAAATACTACCTAGTTCTCCCTGTAACTGGTAGACTATTTTTGACGGAGAATAAATTTTCTCTGAACGATTTATTAGTTCGTCTACTCTATCAAAAGTCATCACATATACTTTTCCTTGCTTCCCCTAAGAGTTTACTTCTCATCATCTTTACTAAATTTTGTTCTATTACGGGTATAGTAGTAAGCATTTGCTTTGCTTCCTCACAACCCTCAATAAAAAGTGCAAGTGGGATATTTTTACCATCAAATATAGGTATTATCTCTAACGCGTCTTGAAGGGAAACTTGTTGGTTATTCAGTATAGACATGTTTGGTTGATTGATTGGATTTTGCTATTGGTTAAGAAAAGGGTTTGTACTATTGGCAGGATTTGAATGGATATTTATACAGGTGTCGTTATTAGGAGATTCATCTTTAGGAGACGATTTAAGAGAGGTTGTTGGTCAATTTTAGTTGGAGAATTTTTTGTAGGAATTACTGTAGAGTTTACTGCTGAGAAGGTATTATTAATTTCGGATATTGATTTATTTAAATTACTGGAACTAGTAGTAGCTTTTTTGACTTCGAGCGAGTCTTGTAGTATTTGGGGTGTTATCTGACATGAGGGGTTGTATTTTAGAAACATAATAATATGTTTTTCATTATCACAATTGAATCTATGATTGAAGTATTTGAAGTCAGGGATTTCTACGAGTTTATTACAGAGATTTTATGTACGAAGGTTTTGTCTTGGGTTCCGGCATTGTGTTTGAATTATTAAACATTTAGAATTATTTTTCGTTTACACGGGCTATGGGAAATTTCATTATTGTATCGATGACTTGGATGATTTGATCGGTTTATTTTATTATCTCTTCGATTTCAGGATTTAATTGATTTTTCCTGTTTGTTTGATTGAACTAGTTTATTATTGCTTTTATGATTATACTTATTTTATTCATTTTTTCTATTATTTTTGCGAGGATATATCTTTCTGTAATACCTTGTTTATTTATTATAATATATCGCATAGGTTCTAAGAATTTAGGATTTATTAGATTTTCTCCTTCTGATATTTCTTTTGCAATTGCATGTTCATATTTTTTACGTACTTGTTTACCACCGCCATGAGCTTTTCTATTTCTTTGAATTGTTTTAATGAGCGTGTCAGAGTAATATTGATTAGACGTCTGTGAAATTCTTTCAAATATCTGTGGAATTATTTTATTTTATAATTAATTAATGCATTGATTTTTTCATGAATTTTTGACTAATACTTCAGCTTTATTTAACATTTTTTCAAAAATTTCAGAGGATTCTTTCCAAGGATTTTCAGTTCTAGAAGTTGATTGATTTTCAGTAGGCTTAGATGTTGTTGGATTATTTTCAGTTTTAGAGGTTGTTGCTTTTTCAACAAGTTTAGCTATAATTTCTTCTGCTAATTTGTCAAGTATATTACGGAGATTAGCATGATCTAGAAAATTTCGTTTTTGGTTTCCAGCACCATGTCAATTTTTCGGCATTGTGATTATTTCTGAAAATACTAATTATAGATTAATTTTGATTAGTTTTGATTAATTGAGTATTTTCATGGATTTGTGTTCTTATTTCTATGATTTTAGGATTTAATTGTTGTTATAATTTTGTTTTATGATTTGTAGGTGATCTATTGTGAATTTTGTTATTTATTTCAACAGTTTTTCTCGCAATACTTGCATTTACTTGAATAAAGAGTGGTGCCCACTTGAGCTTCGGCCCTAGCCATTACTTGAATTACTGATATTCGATATTTAACTTTAAAACCAAATTTATTATTATAACAGGACGTTTCTTGAGCGTACTTCTGTTATAATAATAATTTATTGGTGATTTGTCTGTGTTAGTTGTTGGCATCAATTATTATTTCTTATATACTCGCGGTTACTCGAAAAACAGGCGGTACTTTCTGGTATAATATAAAATAATTTGATGTAGATGTATAGTTTTAATCAATATTATTTAGGGAGAAAATGTTTCACCGCGTTGATGTAAAATTTTTTATTTGTTTTCATTTTGATATTTTAAATTTCACTGGATTTAAATTAGCACTTGCCTTTGCAAAAAGGATTTTACTATGGAAATTAATTTTGAATTTGCTTGCCCCTTCGCGTCACAAAGGCCGATGCACCAAAAATTTATGTTTGTTACGTCCTAAGATGGAATTAAGGGCAAAGACATGCAAAGGTGGACAGGGTTGATAGTAAATTCAATTGTATTTTATAATAACCTAGTTTATTTTATCATTTAATATTCTGGTACAGGGAAAGATTTACAAACATAGGGTAGAAACGGCTGAATGATTTGTAAAGGTAGGGAGACGAGGATTTGATGAGAAAGAGAGATAAAAGTGAGAGCTTGAAGGTTTGTTTTGTAATTACCACTTAGATGTTCCTTGTTGAATGTAGAAAATTTGTAGATGTGCCCTTCGAACAGAACCCCACACTGGAGATGCTTTACTTTAGAAGGACGAACTTGAACTTCTGAAATCCGACAGAAACACTGACTTGGAGAACCGACGGAAACTCTCTTAGAAGAACTGAAGACGACGGACGAAGAACTCGCAGAAACTCGTAGAAACTCGTAGAAGGATCGACAGAGACTGGAGAAGAAAAACTAAGAACTTGAAACTTTTAGAAGGACTGTAGAAGACTTCACTTGAAGGACCGACGGAAACTGACTACTTGCTTGGTCCAATAGGCGCATCCTTTTATATCCAGATGGGCGAAGATGAGTACCATCCTCATCCACGTGCCGTTCCAGAGTTTTCTACTCCCCCTGGGAGGAAGAAAAGTTCATGTCTTCAGGACACGTGAAATCAATAATAAGTCCCCCGTCGTTAGGTTCATTGTTCTCTAATGTACAATTTCAGACCCTGCCCCACACTGAGAGGAAAAGGTCAGATCAGCATCTAGGGGGTGGTTCCTCCATCCAGTGAAAGTTTCTTGTCCCTTAATCAATACTTTTCCCACGTGAAGTTCCTTCTAGTAGAAAGATGTTTTTTCTCTCTCTCTTTTCTCTTCTCAAATTTTCCCTCTATTTTTATTAATTTACTAACGGAGAACCGATACTCGGAATACGAATAATTTTTAGTTCATCAATTCCTCTACAGATTTTTATTATTGGCGTAGGTCACTCAGTACATGACAGTATGAAAGCGTACATAAAACTAAATTTTTTCCACAAAAATGAACATCTCGAAAAATCAAAATTTGAGTTTTTAAAAAAGGGCTCAACCGATTTTTTTCACTCATCACATAAAATATTCAGGCAACATAAAATAATTAAATCCTGCAAAGAATTTGCATTGAGTAAGAAGTTTGAGTTGAAGTTGGTTGAGGTTCACCGTGGCTCTGATTTTCTATTCCTCTACAGCTTCTCTTCCATTCTTGCTTGCTTTGCAAGCTTGTCATCGACTTTATTGTGTACGCGACTTTTTTATGCGTACCCTAGCGCCTGTCAAGAGAAAGATTTGGCAGTCGTTAGAACATTCCTAACTTTTACAGCATGCCGGAAATCGACGTGGCTCACAACTGCCTCCAGCTCGAAACTTCCCACTCTCTCCTACTATTTTTGACTGAATTTGATATAATAAAAAAAGATTTTATTCCTTATTTGCGTCAAAAAAGCTGAATCTTGGTAAAAAAAATTTACTTGTATAAGCCAGAGTGGGGATTGTAACTCTGTTCTGCCTTCGAAGCACTCTTTTTAAGAAGTAATTAGAACTGGTTTTGGGAAAGCCTCTATTCCTTTTCCAAGATACTTCTCTTCAAGTGAATAGTATCAGACCAGTGGTGGATAGTGAATTAACCGTCTTCCCTCAAGGAATCCCTTCAAGACCTTTTCTCCTTGCTGGCGAGCTGCTAATTTAGTTCTGTGCTCGCGTCGGCAGCCTCCTCGATGATGCCGTAGTCCAGCTCCGATTAGATTTAGATTAGATAAACGTTCACTTTTCGCCCTGCTGGCCCTGAAAAATTGCCTAGCTTACACCTTAATGTTCTACAGAATTTGTCATAAAATTAATCCTTACAAAGTAACATTCGTGCACACCTTAATTCTACGATCGTTCGATCGTCCCTATCTTTCACCTTGAATCGCATTACCAAACTTTAGCTCTGCGGCTAATATCTAATACTTTTCTACTATTTACGATATTTACATACAGTTCACTTGTATCTAGTTCCTCTCGTCTTAACAATAATTCCTTCTCCATTCCCTTTCTTCCTTCTCTGCTTCTCGATCTTACCCAACACTCCCTTCACTCATACAACCGCCCAACCCAAAGTCTTCATTTTGATCAATTTAAAAATAGAAATTTATAAAAAATACTAAATTAGAAAATAATACAAACAATTTTTAAATACAAAGACAAATCAGACAAATGAAATTTTGTATTCAACATGATAATATTTCGAGCTGAAATAGGAAAGAAAAAGTTTTGTCGCACCCTCTTTTTTTCCCAGCTTTATGATTTCTTTACAACAAATGTCAGAATTATTCTATTCGAAAATTTATGATCAAAACTTCTTTTCTATTCATACAACAAATTTGAATTATGTCGATAAAAAAAGTCTCTCTGTTTGAAACAGATAACTCAAATATTATAAATGTGCATAACTTCCTTTCCCTTCAATAAAGTGTATTAATATTATAGGTCAAACGATTTGCATAGAATCAAGGAATCTTTTCCGTTCTTGCATCAATTTTGAATTATGATAGTGAAAAAAGTTTTACTATCAAAAATCGTGTTTCCCAATATTATGCATTACCATAGCTGCCTTACTCTTCAATGAAATGTATTAATATTATAGGTCAATTGATTCGTCTTGAACCAAGAAATCTCTTATATTCTTGAATCAACTTTCAATTATGTTAATGAAAAAAGTTTCACTATAAAAAATCGATCTTCAAAATATATAAATTACCATAACTTCCGTACGCTTTAATAAAATATATTAATGATACAGGTCAATCGATTCGTCTCGAACCAACGAATCTTTAATATTCTTGCATCAACTTTGAATTATGTTAATGAAAAAACTTTTACTATAAAAAACTGGTTTTAAAAACATTATTAAGTGCTAAAAAAAATGTCACCAATATTTTCAGAAATCCTTCTGTCAGTTTCAAGATATTAGTGAGAAAATAAGCCCCCGAAATTTCATCAATTTATCTGCAACCGTTTTCAAGATATCGTGTTCACAAAAAAGTGTGACATCCACACATCAACACAAACACATCCACACATACACACACACACACACACACACATATCCTGACAATTACTTAGAGCATTGTATTAAACATTTTTAAATTGAGGGAAGTTTATTTAAATGAATTAAAATTTTTTGCAAAATGTTACTATTGCAAAGCTTCCTCTATGAGGAAGCAAAAATAATATAAGAATATAGAGTATTTTATGAGGTTCGTCATAGACATAAGTCACCATCAGACTCGTTAAACGGTCACGTTTCACAGTGGGGCAAAAAAGTTTCTGTGGACAAATTGATATTCAGAAGCCATTTTTTAACCGATTTCAACGTTTTTTTCAAATTAAAGCTAATAAAATTTTGCATAAATCTGTCATGGCAAATTTGGGAAACAGTTTTTTTTATTTTTTTATTTTATAACAAAAATGGAAAAAAACAAAAAAAAATTTTCAAAAAAGTATCGGTTTTCGAGAAATACTTGGATTCAATTCGAAATATCTAGAATCAATAAAGCAACTATCCATAAAAGTTGTCTGATAACTTAGCAATTGTTAAAAAATTTATTGAATTTGTTATAAACAAATAGGTGGGTGAAAATGGATTCATGGGGATTGGCAGCGATTCGTCAATTGATTCGCACTATTTTTGAACAATTTAGAGAAATAAACCGTTTTGTAATTAATTTTATCAAAAATAATGAATAATTTTTCATCTTATAAACAAATTTTATAAACAATTATCCACAGCAGGTATTTATGATGAAATAAATCAAATTTTTTCTCCTAAATCTGCCAAAAATTATACAAAAATTTCACTTACTGATCATATTTACTCATCCAATAGCAATTAATGATTGTTTAAACAAAGTTAATTAACAAATGCACTGTTAGGCTATTTTTATAGGTAAAGACTTGGTTTTTTCTTCTTATTAAAGTGTAAATAGCTAGTTTCTAGATATTCTTGTAGCTTACATGACATTCAACAATTTTTATTGTTAATAACAATTGTTTAAACAAATTTTTTTATACTAGGCATTTTGCAACCAAAAAAAATATGCGTTTGAAGGTATTAGCAGCCTGTTATTCATTAATGGCTCTCTGGTCATTGGTCAAAAATAATTGATAATTGTTTAAACAAACTTAATAAACAAATCCATTTTTAGGCTATTTCTGAAGGTAAAAACTGGGTTCTTTCAACGTGACCAACTTTAAATGAGTAATTTAAACATTTTTTTCAGAAACTTCGATAACGATCAACTGTTTTTATTGTTAATAATTATTTTATAGACAAATCTTTGTCCTCCCATACATTTTTAGGCAAAAAATTCGTTTTTCTTATGGAATATATTAACAATTATTCATTTGTTTCACAAAGAAAAATATTAACATGAAAGCGGAAATTCAAAACAAATGTGTGCCGACTTTGGTTGTGAAATTAGCATTTGTGTTCAAAAATGTATGAGGAAAAAATTTTTTGTATAAAATTATAGATAACAATAAAAACAGTTGATCGTTATCGAAGTTTCTGAAAAAAATGTTTAAATTACTCATTTAAAGTTGATCACGTTGAAAGAACCAAGTTTTTACCTTCAGAAATAGCCGAAAAATGAATTTGTTTATTAAGTTTGTTTAAACAATCATCAATTATTTTTGACCAATGACCAAAGAGCCATTAATGAATAACAGGCTGCTAATACCTTGAAACGCATTTCTTTTGGTTGCAAAATGCCTAGTATGAAAAAAATTTGTTTAAACAATTGTTATTAACAATAGAAATTGTTGAATGTCATGTAAGCTACAAGAATATCTACAAACTAGCTATGTACACTTCAATACGAAGAAAAAACCAAGTCTTTACCTATAAAAATAGCCTAACAGTGCATTTGTTAATTAACTTTGTTTAAACAATCATCAATTGCTATTGGATGACTAAATATGATCAGTAAGTGAAATTTTTGTATGAGAAAAAATTTGATTTATTTCATCATAAATACCTGCTGTGGATAATTGTTTATAAAATTTGTTTATAAAATGAAAAATTATTTATTATTTTTAATAAAATTAATTAAAAAACGGTTTATTTCTCTAAATTGTTCAAAAATAGTGCGAATCAATTGATGAATCGCTGCCAATCCCCATGAATCCATTTTCACCCACCTATTTGTTTATAACAAATTCAATAAATTTTTTAACAATTGCTAAGTTATCAGACAACTTTTATGGATAGTTGCTTTATTGATTCTAGGTATTTCGAATTGAATCCAAGTATTTCTCGAAAACCGATACTTTTTTGAAATTTTTTTTTTGTTTTTTTTTCATTTTTGTTATAAAATAAAAAAATAAAAAATAACTGTTTCCAAAATTTGCCATGACAGATTTATGCAAAATTTTATTAGCTTCAATTTGAAAAAAAAAACGTTTCAATCGGTTAAAAAGTGGCTTCTGAATATCAATTTGTCCACAGAAACTTTTTTTGCCCCACTGTGCGTTTGCTCAAACAATATTGATGGAGGCAAGGTTTGACAAATAGGAGAAACGCTGCTGTACACCTAGTGCTCCAAAGCACCGTTATTGTCAATAAATAAAACAACTACTTGATGAACTCTTTGTAAATTTGACACGTACTTGAGATAGACATACCAGGATATTTCAAAATTTAGAGATACCACTAAACGAATCGACTTTGGCAGACTACACCGTTCACATCTGATATATTAGTATTATTTGTATATTGGGTTAGCATGCAGGTCCATTTGATTTTTTTTGTAGACAATTGATCATTATCTATTGCCTAGAAAAAACAAACTTTAATAAATTACATAATTTTCATTTTCCTCTATGGCCGCTTGCCATCTTTTCACCGACTTCATTATACCGCGTTCGTAAAAAGTCTGGGGCTTTTTGACGAAAATCCGATTTAGGTAATTTTTGACATTTTTCTCATCATTGAAGGTTTTTACATTCAGGGAATTTTGTAACGACCAAAATAAATGGAAATCAGAAGGTGCTTGGTTAGGTGAATAAGGAGGATAAGGCAAAACATCATAGTTGAAGATAAACAATTTTTTTCGGGTAGCTGTTTTCTCTGAATGGTGAAATCCTCACCGATGAGGAGAGTATCACCCTAATATATTATATAGTTATTTATGTGAGTAGCCCAATTGGCCGTGTTTTGCTCGTTGCCCATCCTAAAGTTTTTTCTCATCCTTATTTTTGGACAGCCTTCAGGAGCAAAGGTTTCTTTCACCAGATTCATTGATGGCCTGGAAGCTATTAGCAATCGCTATTCTCTTCCACCTCGCTTTCCTGCTATAGTGGCGACTAAATTCACCGACTAATAATCACTCAAAATTCTTACTTTTTGATGTTGAAAATCTCCTTAGAGAATTTGGAGTTCTCATTTTCCGGATTTCTGTAGAAATCTTTCTTTTTTCGTTCTCCAGGTAAAAAGCGTGAGTTAGGACTAAAGAGGATTTAATGCGTTGGGGCATGGTGCCACAATAAATAGCCCACTTATCTAATCTTAGACTAAGGCTTTCTGACATTTGTGTTTGCTTGATCTGCCACCCCCCCCCCCCCTTATCCTGTGAACTTTCGCTTCTCACGGCACTACTGAAAAAGTATGCCAAAGAACAATTCCACTACTAATACTACTCCCGACAGGGGCCTTTAGCTAAGCCACCAGACGCATCCTCAGATTGTGGATAGAGGGGCCCTGTACCGAGGGTTTCTGCTGAATACGGCTACACATCTAAATAAGTAGTCACGGACAATGATACAGGGATGGGCCCACGGAAAAAAAACCCAAGACAATTTGTGAACTATCGAGCCGAAAGCTGCATGACACTAGGGTGTGGTATTATATGCGGTGTCTCTAGGATACCAGGTCGTGCCCTAGAGTATTTAGATCTGCTCCCCGCATGCGCGGCTCTGCGGGGCTGCACCGATTTTTCCCTCGCTCCTCGCAGGAACAACATGGAGCCGACAAATCAAAACAAAAATATAAGATCGTTTGTAAGAAGTTGGGAGGATTGTTGGATGTGTCGGAGGAGGGAAGGCTCTGCCTGAATGTGTCAATGACGCGGATTATTAAGAATTAGTTCTGGGAAAATCTTAAGATGTACAATAAGGTGTTAAAAAGCCTGATTGGTGGTAACTTCAATGACCTTGAAACGGTAATAGGTGACACAATCGGATAGAGAGTGCTAGATGTGCGGAAGAAGGCAGGATGCAGTGTTATGCCCAGCAAGGGAGTTCAGACAGACCACGACGCTATGGAAAATCCCACACCCTAGTATGGGAACAGAGTGAGGGAACCCGCCTTCAGTTCCCCTGAGGCGAACACAACCAGGCCACAAACGATGGAGCTGAGGAGCCGCACTTGTGCAGTCCCTGGCGGACCGGTCGAACGCGAACATTACGCTACAGCGTAACGGTAAAGTAATGGTAAAGTAATGGTAAAGTAATATGGCATTATAATTGATAAAAGAAACAAAATTAATATTTAAACTGTTGCAATTATAATAAAACGTTAAAATTTACGTTAAATGGCCATGCCGTAATTGCAACAAGTTGCTTTTGCAGCGTTAAAAATTAAAAAAACATAGTGATTGTCATTGCAGTCGGGCCCCTGCATATTGGCAACCCGTTAACGGGGCTTCAAGTGAGTTGCCAGTCTGCAGGGGCCTGACTTGAATGACAGCCACTTTATTTTTTTATTTTTTAACGATGAGAAAGCAAGTTGTTGCAATGGCGGCATGACCATTTAACGTAAATTTTAACGCTTTATTATAATTGCAACAGTTTACATATTAATTTTGTTTCTTTTATCAATTATAATGCCATATTACTTTACCATTACTTTACCATTACTTTACCGTTACGCTGTAGCGTAATGTTTGCGTTCGGCCGGTCCGCCAGGGGTGGCAAACTCAACATCCAAGAAGGAGGATGAAGGGATCAGATTATAACAAAAGCCCGCCAAAGCAAACGATTTGAAGTGGCGCGCTCGACCCAAAGTAGTTTTGATAAAACTGGCTGCGGGTTAGAGCTACGCCAAGGTCTTGTAGGACCTCAAAAGACCGTGACATAAAAATCAGGGGTGTAAGGCAAACTAAAAATAGAGATGTCCTCATTGAGGTAGGGCATGCAACGAAGAGCAGGTCTGAGCTGTCCTCTGCCATCAGTCGAGTCATGTGTAGTCAAGTGAGGGTCTGGCGGCAGGTCTCTAATACCTATGAGATACCTGAAGGGGGATGAGTGTCCTGTAGAGTACGTAAGAAGAGAGAGGACCAAAGACGCTACCGCTGTCAGGGGTACGGCCACATTGAAGCGAACTGCGAGGGTGTCGACTGGACCAGAGCCTGCTGGAGATGCGGCAAATAGGGCCACAGGGCTGCGGATCGACCACCTGTCAGGGACGGTGAAGTGTTCGTCATTCAAAGAGGCAGCCCCGCTGAGAAAGCATTAGAACTCGCAGCGTTAAACAGCCAGGCACAATAAAAATGTCGAAGGCTGACGAGTCCGCTGCGCGACGTTGCCGCCCAGCTGAGAACGATGCGTATATCTTGTTTGGGCAGGAAAACGGCTTATATCAGGCAAAAAGGAGCAGAAAGCTGCTGAAGTACAGCTAACTGGCCAATAACCCTGGGCTGTGAAATAATGCGATATGCGATCCCGGAGCCTTGGGTTGGCAGAAATAGGAGGTGGTTTCAGCGAGTACTGCCGCTTGTTAGGCCGAGTCTCACACTCAGTACGTAAATGCATTTCCATCTCATCGCAGAAAAGCTACAAATACTATACTGACACGGGCAGATAGACACCCACATAAAACATTTTTTTCACTCAGGGGATCACAAAACGTGGAGATTTGATGAAAGCTAGCGATCTCAGATTTTATATAAAACTAGTACCTTGTCGTAAGGATGAGAATGTGATAATTAAAACGGTGTTTCAGCAGTTTAGGCTATGAAATATCACAATAAGTCTGGATGTATCTGCCAGCAGCAACAGTAAATAACAGTTATGACTAATAGACTAGCAACATTCCAACCTTTATTACTTAATTTTTTTAAAAAGGTTGTTAAGTTTTTTGACCAGGGTAGTAGATAATGAGTAGATCTTATGCTTTTCGTTCTACTGGTCGTTTTTATTATTTTACAAAAAGCGTGTACAAGCTTTTCGTCCTTCGATGAAGGACCTCTTCAGTACAATTATTAGATGTCAGTAATTAAACCCATCATCTCAGGCTATGAACAGGGTTAAAAACTACTCTGGATCAATGAGGTGCTATACATATATACAACCATTGTTGAACAATAACTAATTTAAAAAAGCGTTTTCTTCTCAGGAGATCTACTCTTTATTACTTAATTTGATCGCCCGGCAGGAAGACTTGAATTGAAAAGAATGATCAATTTCCGATTGCAACGTAAAAATGGACATTTTAATGTTCTATTTAATACCTGATTCTTCCGCCAAATTTCAATCCGCAAGGGAGTAATAGATTTTTCATAAATTCAATTCCTTGCAGTTCCAATAGCGGCAGCAACATCTTTTGAAATTATTTTGTGTTCCGGAACCAGGACAAAATTTACAATAAGTCAATTCCTTTCAGTTCCTTAAAAAATATCGATATCAAATTATTTTGGATCTCATAACGTAGGATATATTTTCAATTCATCAAATTCCCTCTATTTCCTGCAGAAATTTATCATGTTCACAAATAAGTGTGACATCCACACATAAACACACACATATCCACACATACACACACACATCCGTACAATTGCTTAGAGCAATCCTCTATGAGGAAACAAAAATAATATAAGAATATTGAGTATTTTATGAGGTTCCTCATGGACATAAGTCACCTTTAGACTCGTTATACGGTCGCGTTTGCTAGAGCAATATTGATGGAGGCAAGGTTTGACAAATCGGAGAAACGCTGCTGTACACCTAGTGCTCCAAAGCATTCTTATCGTCAAATAATACCTGATTCTTCCGCCGAGTTTCAATCCGCAAGGAAGTGATAGGTTTTTCAGAAATTCAATTCCTTGCAGTTTCAATAGCGGCAGCAACATCCTTTGAAATTATTTTGTGTTCCGCAACCAAGACAAAATTTACAATAATTCAATTCCTTTCAGTTCCTTGAAAAATATTGATATCAAGTTATTTTTGATCTCATAACGTAGGATATATTTTCGATTCATCAAATTACCTTTATTTCCTGCAGAAAATATGTTTATGAAGTTGTTTTAAATTTAGTACAGTCAAATATATTTCAGATTCATTTAATACCTTCTAATACATTTAGAAAATATATATTTTTGTGAAGCTCATTGGCAGGAATTTATTTCTATGAATCCTGGCTACGGATTTTCATGTTTTTCAATTCCATTCAGTTCTACCTGACCTGTAAAATTTTACCAGATGCATTGAAGAGAATTGATTTTTGCTCTCATTTATTCTAGGGACAGTTTAGAAGATGGGTGGAAAAATCAGGTATCCAAGTCAATTGGATTTTTTACTCCCAATCAATGCAAGCCTTCTTACTGGGTTCTAATTAAAGTGCTGAGGAACGGGACATAATATTCCTTAGTCAGGTTTGATAATAACAAATAGGACCGGTCAATCAAAACGTTTGGCGACGGTAAATGAAATCCACTAGTGACGATAAATTTTAACCATTAACATCTGTCAATAATAACCCTTATTGACCATTACTAATATTTTTAGGATTACGTCAATAATAACCTGCAGCAGCGGAAATAATAATACCTATATACCACAGGTCGATAAAAACATTTATCAACGGTATCAAGCATAACATTTTTAAAAATGTCCTTACTTTTTGGACCAGGATATAAAGGGCACTTCAAAGCTGCTTCTAAGAATGTGAAAGAAGACAATGTACCCAGATAACAAAATGTGCGCATGGTGCGCGCATGGTGGGGGCACGCGTGCGGATAAACTCGCATGACGTGCGCGCACCTGATCACGCAGGTGCGTCCTCAATTGAGGGTCATATCGCTCGCACGCCGTGCGACTCGCACGCGTGTTGGCAAAATGCGATTGCATTGTAAAGGATAATTCCTATATTTAAATGATATTGTTACTTGTAAAATTGAAAACAAATTAATTTTCTACAAAGCTTTTATTTAAATTCGAGCAATGTGATTGTTTGGATACAACATGTCCTGGAAATTATTTTTTCCAACTTATATCTTTGGGACTGAAAGGTTATCATTCACATTCTTCTGATCTGGACACTTTAAAGCGTCGACATCCCTAATTAAATGAATGGGCTATAGCAAATAAACAAAATAAACACTATTCACGTGCATTCAAATTCACGAAATCCACTAAAGTCACCACATAAAACCGTCAACGGAATGGGTGCATGCGGGAAGCAAGACAAACAAGACCGTGGATTTTACAGGTTACCGCGTGCCTCGACAGCGTACTACGCCTAAAACGATGAAAACACAGAGAAAATGAAAACCGTTGAGAAAACTCGAGAAATTATTTGAAACGAAGCAAAACGCTCAGACAAGACCGCGGGACGAGAAAACGCCATAGAAGTCGCGGAGACACTCGTGGCACGTCGGGCATTTCCGTTGGATCGACGAAGGCTGCTACGCCATATGTATTATTCAACGACAGCGCGCAGGTTTTAAATACAGCTTTCTTCATTCCTCTTGGAGATAGTAAAAATACATGTAAGTCCATTAAAAATTGAAGATGCATTTTTTAAATTCCTTACCAATTTGATTCTAAACTTTACACAATACAAATCATGAAATTCAGACTACAAATTGAAGTTACGCATATAAAAAATATTTAAAGTTGAAAAATCATAAATTCCATAATATTATTATCAAAAAAATTATTACACTGCGATGTAAGAATGTTACTTGGTGTAATGATTTTTAAAATTATTTTTTGCAATACCCACCTCAAAAATTGACTTGACGATTTTATACTTCTAAATTTTGCCTAAAGGAACTTATTTGACCAGACTATGTGCGAACAATTTTCACGAATGCGCAGTTTGAAGATGGCTCACTTTAGGCACTGGTGAAAAAGCTGCGCATGCGCACTTTCGAAATAAGGTACTTTAGACACTGGCATAGGTAACTTTGAACACTGGCGTTGGTATCTTCTTGAAATAAATTTAAATTCAACTCGGACAAATCTCTTAATGATTGCCCACGGCCAAAGAGCATACGCGCCAACATTTTTTTTTGAATAATTTTTTTTCAACAATTTTTTTCACAAATTTTTTTCAACACTTTTTTTCAAAATTTTTTTTTTTCAAAAATTTTTTTTCACAAAAATTTTTTCTTCAACAAATTTTTATGTCGAACATTTTTTCTTCAAAATTTTTTTTTCAAACCTTTTTGATTTCAAAATTTTTTGTCAACAAAATTTCTTTACTTCACTCTATGCAATACAAAATTAGTGTTTTTCGTTACCTCCTCCTAAAACAGCTTATTCGGACGGGCTTTGCAAAAAATAGCGTGTGATACACGTGCGCATTATAGTTTTAAAATAAATAAAATACATTGCACATCAAACAATTTTACAAATGCATTCAATAATGTTAATAATACCAATTTCATAATTTATGCTTTCGATAAAATTGGAAATGTTTCAATTTTTATGAATGAACGATTTTAACAATAATTCTAGTTAAAATTATAGTAATAATGATTATTAATATTGAAAACTACGCTTCTTACTTATGTATTCATGCTATAAAAAATGAATCTCACGAAGAACGACGCACGTGCGCTGCAAATCATGCCTATCACGAAGTGCGACTCCTATGCCTCGCACGTGCGTGCCCTTTAAACAGTGCAGCGCATATGCCTCGCATCCTGTAGGCACGTCGTGCCTCGCATGCCGTGCGGGTAACGTGCCTCGCACGATTGTTATCTGGGTAGTAATGGGATATTATTATTCCTAAAAATAACTCACAATTACTTTGAAGTAATTCAAAATACTCACGGTACAATGTATTAGAGACTTTCGTGTCTCCAAACTGTTCCGTGTCTTTCGTTTTGTGCCACGTAAATTTGGTTACCGATTGGTCAGACATGACTTCCTTTCAGAAGCAAGTGGTCGTGTCAAAAAATTTAATCAGATTAATAAATTATATAAGTATATAGATAAAAATTCTTTTGAATTTTCATCCAAAATCGCTGGCTAAGGAATTTGTCCTTTTCTTTTATGCCTTAAAAAAGTGTGCCAAAGTCCAATCCAATCCGATAATTTTTTCGAAAGTTATCGTGCCTACAGACTACAGACAGACTAAAATCGCCAAATCGGTAAAAATCGTTGTTTCTCACTCAGGGGGTCTCAAAACGTGGATATTTAATAAAAACCGACTAACATAAGTCAAAGGACCCCGCACACATCTATGGAAAATATGGTCCCGGTCAAATTGGCTGAAACTGTGGTATAATGTAGTTTATAATATCCTGACCAAATAAAGTCCTTAGACACTGGATCCAAAAAAAGTCAGTTGTCGAGATAGGAGGGACCAAATGTCACTTTTCATGGACGCGAGAGGAGTTCCACGGACCCACGTGGGTCTGTGGCATGGCATAACACATCATATGACATGAAACATGACACATGCCATATCATGACATGACATGGCACATGAGATGACATAACATGACACATGGACATGGCATGACACATGGACATGGCATGACACGAGACATAAAAAATGACACATAACTGGACATGACACATGACATGACACATGACATGACACATGACATGACACATGACATGACATGCGAAATATTTGAGAAATCTTTGAAATCTTTAGGAAATCATTGCAATCGTTTTGAAATCTTTCTGATATCTTTGGAAAACTTTTCAAAATATTTGGCAATATTTGTGAAATTATTGAAATCGTTGAAGTCTTTGTGAAATCTTTTAAATCTATCCAAAATCTTTAAAATCTGTATTAAATCTTTGGTAAATCATCGAAATCTTTGCGAAATATTTGAAATATTTTAAAAATATTTGATAATACTTGTGAAATTACTGAAATCAAATCTTTGGGGAATCATTGAAGTATTTGTGAAATTTTTTAAATCTCTGTGAAATCGTTCAAATCTTTGTGAAATCTGTGGAAATCTTTGCAAAATATTTTTAATACTTTTGAAATATTTAGTAATATTTGAGAAATTTGTGCAATCTTTGAAAAATCATTGAAGTCTTTGTGAAATCTTACAAGTCCTACCTTGTCCTCTTTCTCAAAATTTTCTGTCCTACTTTGTCGTCTTTTTCAAACTTTTCTGTCCTACTTTGTCCTCTTTTTTAAATAAAGTTTTGTCCTACGTTGTCCTCATTTTTCAAAGCTTATTGTCCTACTTTTCGAAAATCAATTATGGTCACCCTACACATGGCATGACACGAGACATAAAAAATGACACATAACATGACATGACACATGACATGACACATGACATGACACATGATATGATATGACATGACATGACGAATGACATAACACATGACATGCCACATTACATGATACAAGACATGCCACGACGCATGACATGACATGACATGACATGACGCTACAAGAAATGGAATGACATGCCACATGACATGACACATAGCATGACAATAAATGGCACATGAGATGACATGGCATGACAAGACACATGACATGACATAACACATGTGCTGTGTGTCATGCCCTGCCATTTCATGTAACGTCATGTGCCATTTCGTGTCATGTCAAACATGACCTGATATGTAACATATGGCACATAACAGGATATGACATGACGCAAGACACATGCCATGACATGACAAATGTGTTATGCGTTATGTCATACCATTTCAGGTAATGTCATGTGTCATTTCGTGTCATGTCATGTTTCACGTCACACATGACATGATATGTAATATGACATGACATGACATGAAACATGACACAAGAAACATTACCTGACATATGACAAAAGACATAATATGTCATATGACACATGATTTTACATGACATGACATTGCATTTCATGTCGTGTTATGTGTCATGTCATATCACGTGTCATTGCATGTGTCGTGTCATGCCATGTGTCATGTCGTGTGTCATGTCGTGTGGCATGTCGTGTGGCATGTCGTGTTTCATGTCGTGTGTCATCTTATGTGTCATGCTATGTGTCATGTCGTGTATAATGTCATGTATCATGTCGTGTGTCTTGTCATACACCATGTCGTGTGTCATGTCGTGATTCATGTCGTGCGTCATGTCGTGTGTCATGTCGTGTTCCATGTCGTGTGTCATGTCATGTTCCATGTCGCGTGTCATGTAGTGGTTCATGTCGTGTTTCAAGTCGTGTGTTATGTCGTGTGTCATATTATGTGTCATGTCATGTGTCATGTCATGTGTCTTGTCATGTGTCATGTCATGTGTCATGTCATGTGTCATGTTATGTGTCATTTCATGTTTCATGTTATGAATCATGGCATGTGTCATGTTACGTGTCATTTATGTGTCATGTTATGAGTCATGGCATGTGTCATGTCATGTGTCATGTCATGTGTCATGTCATGTGTCATGTCATGTGTCCTGTCATGTGTCATTTCATGTGTCATTTCATGTGTCATTTCATGTGTCATGTCATGTGTCATGTCATGCCATGTCATGTGACATATCATTAGATGCTATGTCCTCAAGGGTCCGTGCACCTCCCCTTACGTCCATGAAAAGTGACATTTGGTCCCTCCTATCTCGAAACCTGGCGTTTTTCGGACCCAGGGTCTAAGGACTATATTTGATCAGGATATTATAAACTACATTATACCACAGTTTCAGCCAATTTGACCGGGACCATATTTTCCGTAGATGTGTGCGGGGTCCTTTTACATAAAGCCAATACCTTCCCATCAGGATGAGAATGTAAGAATACTTTTAAAAAGTTTACTAAATTCAATGAAATGTCCTTTGAGCATTTAAGTGACATAAAGACATACTGTTTCCCAAGAGGATTCGGGTTACTTATTAAGTTACCTTTACATGATCTTAAAAGTAGGTTTTACGCTGAAGGCTTCTCAGATGATGATATTCTTTTTTAAGATGAATTTCCGTATGAGCCAACAAATGGAATATCACTTCTATGAAAATAATGTGAGTCTTTCAGAAAACTTTTCTGCCTTTTTGTTTATTTCAGAAACTACTTTCGAAAGGAACCCGAGCTCTCGTGGGATACTTGTATACATATATAGCAGACTGCAAAATTGAAGCACCTTGATCATTCACAGAGTGTCTGCTCAAATCCTACAAAAAATTCCCTAACAATTCCAGATTTTTCCAGGTATCTCAAATTTTACAAGGTATAATTTTGCATAGTATAGATCCATTCAAATATTTCGCAATTTTTAAAACAATCGACTTGGAATAAGTATACAGTTTCACAAGATGATTATAAATGTTTGCTTTTGCTAATTTCTAGGAATTTAATTAATATAGATAAACGTTTATTTTTCAGCCTGCTCGCCTTAAAAAATTGACTTGCTTACACATCCATTTTTACAGAATTTTCTTAAAACTAACCCTTAAAAACTAACATCCATCCATTCCTTATCTCTAAGCCGCACGCTCTTATTGCCTTGCCTTCCTCGTTTCGCTTCGCTCGCATGTCCCAACTTTTTCGCATTGCCTCGCTTGCCAACCTCTGTTTTCGCAGCTAATACCTATTACTTATCTAGTATTCACAATATTTACATCTTACTTATATCTACTTTCTCTCCTATTCACAATCTTTCCTTCTCCACTCCTCTTCCTCCTTCCTTCTCTTCATCTCCATCTTACCCAACTTTCCATTCACCCATGCTACTGCCCTTTTTTCTCCCTTTTCATGCAACAATGCCTCCATGCTTATCTCACTTCTCTCCACCTCCACGCACTCCTCCAGCCAGTGTTCCACTCTTGCATCCCCCTTTCCACACAGTTCACACATCTTCTTCTCCCGAGAGAGCCAGAACCTATTGAAACCCTCCATACACCCACACCTCATCCTCGCTATAAGCTCCTGACTTCCTTTCTCTCCTTTCTCACATAAATATTGCGCTCTTGCCCGTGGCATAAACCACACATAGTTCCCGCTAAATCTTGACTCTCTTATTCTCTCTTTCCCTTATGTCTTCTCTCTCTCCATGCCGTTTTGCTTAACCAAGTCATAAACCTTCCTTCCTTCCTCGTGCATCCTTCTCACTTCATCCATCTGCAGTCCATTCATTCTAAAGTACCTTTCCCTCTCAGCCTCCATCTTCCCACCCCCTCCCCTGTTCTCCTTATCCCTTCACCCTCCTTTTCTGAACACCATAACCTTGGCCTTTTCCGCATTCAGCTCTAACCCCTTTTTATCCAGGTATCATCTCAACCTCTTCATCATCTCCTTTAAGGCCTCCTCGCTGCTTGCCAACAACACTATGTCATCTGCATACGCTAGTGACCAAATTCTAACCCCTCCTATCCTGACTCCTCCTTCCACCCCGGCCTCCAGATTACTTTCGATATCCGCAATTAAAATCGCAAAAATCGTTGGGCTGAGTGGACACCCTTGCCTTAACCCCCTATCCATCCAGAATCCCTCCGAAATCCCCTCCCCTCCTCTTACCTTGTCTTTGGTCTCTTCATATATCTCCCTTACCCTTTCAATTAGGCCTCTATCTACTCCCCTATCCTCCATCGCCTCCCACAACCTCCCCCTATCCACCGATGGAAACGCGCCTTTGAGATCCACAAAAAACGCGTACACTCTCGTCCCCTTCTTCGCTAATTCTCTATCCACCACGTGCTTCAGCACGTAAATATTGTCGATAGTACTCCTACCCAACCTAAATCCCGCCTGCGTCTCCGGAAATATTCCTTTCCCCTCGACATCCTTCCGCAGTCTCTCTGCCACCACCATCGCGTATACTTTATACGCCGTATTCATTAGCGTAATCCCTCTATATACAGTGGCACTATTAGCCCTTCCCTCCACCCTCCTGGGAATGCCTCACCCCTCCATACATTCTTAACTGCCTCCTTCAGCCTCTCCCTAACCTCTTGTGTACTAAACAGCCATGCTTCGTTCTCTACCCCATCCAGCCCTGCTGCTTTTGACCTTTTCAACTTCCTTATCTTCTTCACTATCTCCTCGTCATTCAACTCCTCCATCTCTGCCTCCCCCGTTCTTCTACTTCCCCCCTCCGTCTTCCTTGAATCTGAGCCCTGGAAAGATTCTTTGAAAAATTCCCTCCACTCCTCACTGCCTATCTTCTCACTGACCCCCACCCTACGCTTCCTAAACCTATTTATTATCTTCCAGACGTCCCCCTCTGTATTTAATTAATATATTAAATTTAGAAAGATTGGACAAATTTTTTTACAAACTATTTTTAAATATATTAGCACCATCGAATAATCAAATAATTCACTATTACTAAAAACATAATTAATCATTTCTCTTTATCTCTAAAGTTTATGAATTTGAATAATAATTCGCAAAAATATTCAATGTATCGTCTAATTCTAATACTTTAAATTCTGTGCATATTTAGGTAAAATTAATGTGGGTATTATTGAACTCAATTCAAGAAGCTTCAAATTCCCAACTTTTCAAGTGAAAATATTTCATTTTCAACAAAAAAAGATGATTTTTTAACCCAATAGTTGAATTTTCATTTAAAAAGATGATTTTTCTACCAAAAAAGACATACTTGAATTCTCAAACAAATATATGAATTTTAAATGTTTTTTTTGTAATAAAATATCATTTACAAATTCATTTGTGATTTATTTCGAATAATTGAGAATGACAACTAGATAAAGCCCATTTTGTTTTTCCTCTCTAGCTCCTATGATTCTTTCAGAATTTCCTGTTTTCAATCCTATCACAGGAACCCTTTCACTTTTGGGGTTTTCCTAGTTGTCATTTTCAGTCCCTCAATTATTTTAGTTATGAAGTAAATGGATTTAGTTACGGATTTGTACATACGATATTGAATTTCCCTTCTCTTTGGAGAACTCGTTCAAACATATATGAAAACGCTGCGCCGACATTTGCTTTTAAACTAAGCAATTGACAAACTCCAATTTCAACCTTCCTGTCATTCCTTCCTGTAAAAAGTCTATAGTATAATGTGGAAAATGTTAAAATGGTTAGGAAATCTAACCCATAAAAAGCCATTCGAAAATCATACAATTACCCAAATTTGCAATTATTACAATAACAAAAAACGAAAATAGAAATAGAAAAGTTAGACTTACCTGAAATTCTCTCAGAAAAAAATGTATTTCGCCTTGAACAAGGACCCGATCATCAAAACACCCTTATATTAACAACAGTTAGCCATTTGTTTTAAAAAAATCTCGAGACTAAAAAAATCATTTCTACGCACTCACTCGGCGCATATTAGATGGCTGCCCTCAGATCTGATTAAAAACTGCTTTCAGGCAGGCATATCGTTCCCAGCCCCTCGTGCTGCTAACGGCCCTCTCACGCTGATAGGCGTGCTGGCAGAGGGCGAACCATTGTGCACGCACCGCGGTCTCCTGCACATTTTACCGACCATGCGATGCCTGATTGCAAACACGTGGTCCGACGCCCATCGGTCGGGTTATGGTCTAAGCAGTAATCACATTAACATATAACGGTGTTACCAAGCACGCGTAATGCAGAGGCAAGATACAATTATTGTGAATTGGTTCTAGTTTGTATGATCAAAAAACAACCTTCGTTAAATAATTGGTGGCCCTGAGAAGGGCCGATTGATTCGGTTTTTTGGTTTGGTTTGGTTATCTAGTCTTTTACGGGTTTGTTGACTAGTTATCTCGTCGAGTTTGGGTACCAGGTAGTACCACTAAACGTAGGCAAACGATGCGTCTGCACGGACAGAACAATGTAGGCATTAGCGCGTGAACTTTTGTCACGCATTAATTCCAAAAGTGCGAACGAAATTTCCAAGAGCCTCCACCGACTTTCTCGGTGAGCCTCCTTGCGATTTGCCTTTAGGCCACGCCTCCTGAGAAGATTTAGTGGTACGAAAATGTCAACAGGCAGAAGGCGTGGCCTTCAGCAAATCGCAAGGAGACTCACCGAGAAAGTTAATGACTTGAAATATCTTGCGCTAAACCCCGGAGTTTTTTCTCCGTGTGGGCGGCCTGGCTTCCGACGAAACTCCTGGTTCTGGAAGTAGATCCCGCTCTGTAGATGGTCCTGGCTTCACTGAGGAGGCCGTCTTCTTCGAGGCGACTGGTTCTCCTTGTTTATCAAGAATCCCCTTTCTTGGAAACAATTCTTTTCGTTGGGCACCCCGAGCGCGGAGCAAACCTCGGAATACCTCCTTCGGGGAGCTCGCCTTCTTCGGTGATACTTTCTGGGTAAGCTGCCTTCTCCTTCGCACCTTCTCGAAAGGTACCTTCCTTGGCTTGATTTTAAAGTTAGGTACCGAGGGAGCTGCCCGAGATTCGGTGGCCACGTCTAAGTCCTTCGATACTCGAGCTCTCTTCGGAGCAGGTTTCGGGGGGCTCCCATCCGAGTCCGTCACAAAGAGTTGTCTGCAGGTCTTGGCGTAGTTGTCCGGGGTTGTCGATGAAGTCGAGAGAATAATGCTGTCGGTAGGAGATGTTTGGGTTGCAGGGTTTTTTATAGGCGTCCCCAATGGGCTTGGGCTCAGCGCAAGGTCATCTTCCAGTAACCAGTCACTTTCAGGGGTGACAGATCATGGATTTCCTCGACCTGGATCTTGCCAAGCACGTTTCATTCTTCTGGGTCGGTTTGGGTTGATGAATCCGTGGTTTGTGGCGGCCCTGAATCTTCGGATTGAGTGCTGGCGTCTGTCATTCGGGGTTCGTTGAGGGCCTCGAAAGCAGGGTTAGATGTTGGAGATTGTGGAGGCGGCCAGTCTAGGTTGCGAGCGAACGGGGGTAGCGGCCAGGTCACTCGATACCTGTCCACGCGGATGGAAACCAGTCGTACTTCCTGCTCGGGAGTCAATCCGGGTTTCCTGGGGGCGTTTCCTATCTTCGGAGCCTGACCAGGTTCCTGGAATAAGTCGGAGACCTCAGTTCGGGGTTTCTGATGACCTGGGTGAGCCTTCAAAGGCGCCGTGGCGAGTCCCGAAACAGAGGCTATCGGGCAGGAACTTCCAGGAGCTGCCTCAGCTGAACGTCTAATTCCGGGAAACACGGGACCGGATTCCGGTAAGGGGTCCAGTAGGGCCTCTTCGACGACCCTCCGGGCATCCTCTAATAGAGCAAGTTCGCGCTCTTCCTCTTTGACCCGCTGTTCCTCCTGTTTGGCTCGCTGGCGAGCATTTTGTTGCCTCCTTGGCATCTACAGGAAAAGAAAAACAAGAAAATCCCAACTGCAGTACCGAGTAGGAACCGTGGGGCCCCTGACCACCGAACCGACCCACCCCTAGCTCACAGGGTATTGGAAGTCCGTGCGACCATCCACTTCCGGCCGTAACCTCGGCCAGCAGTTCTTGGTCACGCCCACTTCCAGACCCCGGCCAGGTCTGTGGTCGCCAGTAGTTATTGAGCTCCCCCAGGGCCTCGTTTTTCGATTGTTTAGCTTCCGAAGTTCGGGACCACAACCCTCAATTCGGAGGGAGGAAGGAAATCGTCTTGGTATAAGTCCGTCCGAGTTAGCTTGGACGCGTTCTCAATTGTTCCAGCTCCCGAGAAGGGGATGAGACCGAATACCAGCGCTAACAGCCAACTTTCACCTTTGAAGGGAAGCCAACTGTCCACGCAGGAGTTCGGGACCTCGACCCTTGATTCGGAATGTGGAAGTAAATCGTATTTAGATTAAGTCGTCCGAATCACCTTGGACCCCAAAAGAATGGCGGTGAAGACCTTCGTTGCCTCGCTCGCACAGGAGCTCGGCGTTGTAGTCGAATCTTATATCTTATATAATCTTATATTGAATCGATACGCTTATATCACTGGGTAGGGCAAGAAATGAACTTAAGTGTTCGTTTTTCTTCGTTTCAATTTCGTCCGGACACTACTCTGCTGGCAGGCGGTCGCGTTAACGATCTCGAAGGATACTTTTACACGGCGACTGTGACTGTGTCTGACTGTGCCGCATCGGCCTCACTGGGCGCGCGGACGCCGTCAGTAGAAGTAGGCAGGGCGGAGTCGGCCCACTGCTACTGCTGGTGTTTGACGAATGCCACCACAGAGTCGAGTCGCGGACTTTTTTCATTAGGTAACATCATCCAAAGGTTACATTTCAAGGAAATTTAAGTATACATATTTATGACAGCGGAATGTTTTGAAGAAAAGGAAAATAATATTATTGTTTGCGGGCGACAACAGAAAATAACGCTACTTCCAAGGGTGGCTGTGAACGCCCAGTGGTGCTCAATAATACCCACAAATACGCAGGAGAGAAAAAAATATTTCTTACTTCAGGCGGCGTAGTTTCCGAAACTAATCTTATATCTTCACATACACGCGCAATCGCACAGTCTATTTCGAATGGACCACGCTGCACAAGTGCGGCCGAACACAACCACACCAATCATAGCCTCCATTCAACGAAGCTGCAACTAGCAATGGTGAACAACCACGTTCAGCACCTTCCTCTGGAGAAGGAGGCGGAGGAGATGGTGACCAACCACACCTTTGAGATCTGTTAGCATCAAAGACGGAAACATCCTCTATGCATACAGTAACGTACGACGATGGACAAGTGCGCCCGACTGCACACACACAAACTAGATCACGAACGGCATTGAACAACCACGCCGATCATAGCAGGCGCCTAACCAAGCAGAAGTTAGGGATGGTGAATAGCCACGCTCCACATCATCCTCTGGTAAAGAAGATGGCGACATCTCGGATGAAAAGTTTAATCTAGAAGAACGTAACACCATGGTGCGCTACACACAATAAACACGCGAGTGTGAACACCTCAGCAGAGGCATAAATGCCTCTAGAAAGAAGTTAATAAATACCCCTATGAAATTTACGAAATATCTCTAGAGAAATAACCAAATACCACTCAAAAAGTAACCAAATATCATTAGGAATAAAAAAGAAATATCTCTAGAGAAGGAATAGCTCCAGGAACAGCCAAGGACTATAGAAACGAACAGAAGGAGATGATGAACAACCACACCTTCAAACCACACGAGCAGAAGGAGATGGTGAGCAGCCGCACATTCAAGAAACACAAGCAGATAGTGAACAACCACATCTTTTAACAACACAAACAGAAAAAGGTGGTGAGCAACCGCACCTTCAAAAAAACACAAACACGCTGGTCCATCCTTGTCTCTTGCCAGCAAACAATTTCGCTGGGGCAATGGCCCATCCTTGTCGCTCACCAGCAATCAACCCAGTACCCCGCGGAGGTCGGTTCAGTCATCTCTCGAGATTTGGAAGAAGAAGATGGCGACACCTCGGACGAGAAGTCCAATCAAAACGAAGACTGCAACAACCGCGTTTCTACAGGAATGCACGATTGTACACACCTCAGCGGAGGTGTGTTTACTGTAGAATTCGCAAAACGTAGGTCTGTAATTATCACGGATTTTTCCTCATATCCGCCACATCGTAACTAATTCTGTAATTCCTCAAGAACAAATTTTTTCCGCTCATAAACCGGAGGCTAAAATAGGATACGGGCCAGTTAGGACCAGATCCAGCTACAAACCGGAGACAAAAACCAGTTACGGCGCGGTTGGGGCCGGATATAAACCAGTTAGAGTATTTGTGAAAAAATCAAAAGTTTTTGAGATAGCTGTGGTTGAACGCGAAAAATATGACCACGAGCGAATCTAATGTTCCGCTTGAAACCTGGCACATTTCATAACATGACACATGACATGTCATGGCTGATGCATAACCTGATACATGACATGACACATGCCATGACACATGAGATGAAACATGCCGTGACACATGACATGACACATGTCATGGTACATTACATGCAACATGCCGTCATACATGACATGACACATAGCATGACAAATGACATGACACATAACACATGTCACATGACATGAGATAACACATGCCATGACATGACACATGACATGACATATGACATGACGTGACACATGACGTGACGCCTGACGTGACACATTACGTGACACATGACAAGACGCATGACATGACACGCGACATGCCACAAGACATGACACATGACGTGTCATGACATGTCATGTGTCATCTCCTGTCATGTGTTATGTCATGTCATGTTTCATGTCATGTGCCATATCATCTGTGTCATGTGTGATCGTGTTGATCAGATTTCATTGAAAAATCTGCACTTCACCTTCAAGTTTCAGGCGGGACAGAAGATTCGCTTGTGGTCATATTTTTCGCGTTCAATCCCACCTATGTCGAAAACTTTTCATTTTTTGGACAGGTACCCATTAGGATTTTTTGATCAGGAGGCTTTGAACTATATTATATTTGAATTTCAGCCAATTTGACCGGGGCCGAATTTTAATGTAAAGTGTGCCGAGTCCTTCAACAATCTCTTTAAAAGTAGAAGTTTCGACAAGTTTTTAATATTTGAAAATAAGCTTCTGTATTTTATATTTTATATTCATTTATATATTTTATATTTACATTTTATATTCTGTATTATATATTTAGCAGAAAATAATCATAGAGTATACAATTCCAATGAGAAAATTAAGTATCATGAAGAAGTATGTGGAAGCAGACTTTGATCCATCCGCAAGCAGATGCATAATTTTAGATAATTGAATTCCTGAAAATCCCATATAATTCTTCTCCGCTCCCTTTCCTTCGCGAGTGAAGCCATTCTAGACTACTATTTAACGAGCTCCATTCACTCAACAGTAGAGTGCCTTACTTTTCTTCCCATACAGTACGATGCCCATACGCCATTCTTTTCACGCAAGGGTGATTTCCGACGTGAGATACGTACAAACAGGTTCTTGTGGATTTGGTATACCACTTTACACACACAAACACACTTTTACTCATCTCAAACAAAGAAAAACTAAATATGTATTCATACCATACTACACGAAATTATATTCCACTTGCATAACTACTTTTTCTTAATTAGTGGACTTGATCAAGAAGGTAACATAAATGTCTTGAAATGTGTATAAGACTATCAGTAACTCAATTTAGAGAAGAAAACCTTATTCAGGGTCCATTCATAATTTACTATTCGCAGCATTTGAAGTTTCTTCAAATTTGTTGATGAATCTTTAATTTCAATTATTAAACACATATTTCACTTTCGCTTTTTTATAGTGAAATTCTAGTTTTAAACTTTTTTGATTCCTGCACTGAGAAAAAAATCCGATTCTCCCAACACGATGCGTCGTGTTGAGTTTTCGTTTTGCCGTAACACGATGCAAGTTTTGGGAGAACACTTCTTTAAGAGTTACGGGAAAACGATGGGATCGTGTTGTGGCAACACGATCATCGTTTTGAGGCGTTGAATGCTAATAAAGTATGAGAGCCACTGCGTTCTCTGAAGTGGTGAGACATATATCCCCCTGTTTTTCTCCTCTGTCTCGGAAATTGCAAGTCACTCATAGGTACCGTACAATTTTGAATGGAAATTTGGAAAAAGCCCCTCAATAATATCATTTGCCGTTTTTTCATCTTCAAAGTAGAATATTATTCTAACTTTTTACTTTAACTTAAAAAAAGAACTGTTGTAACTCGATTTCATGCCTTGCCATCAGAAACGACATTTCTCGAAAATATTATCATTTATTTACACAAGAATTCCAATATAGGGCCCTCTGATATAATTCTTCCTAGAACTGCTTGTCCATGCAGTTTCTCAGCGCATGAGCAGTGTCAACAATGCGAGGCCACACGCACCATTTCTTTTAAGACGAATTTAGTGCCACGTTCACCTTGAGGCATCCCCCGAAACTGGCATTATATTGAAGTTCTTGTGTATAAAAAAAAATACTTTTCTTCTTTTTGTAAGTCTTTCATGATACAATATCCTTGTTGGTAGTTTATTTGCCTTTTATTTCTATTTCTTTCTTTTTTTCAGATGCTTTCTCCCGATAATTATATTTTTAGTTACAAATTCTATGATTTGTTTACAAATTCACCAACTTTGTTTAAAAAAAAACATATTCTTTCGTTGAAAATTCAACTATTTCGCTGAAAGTTCAACTAATTGCTTAAGAACCCTTTTTCTATTGGTTAAAAATTAATTTTTAACTGAAAATGTATCTAGTCCATTTTGGTTGCAAACTGATTTTTTCAAATTGAAAATTAAAATAATTGGGTAAGGTAGGATGGGGCAAGATGGGCATAGTTGTTTTTTCACGTTAGTATTTAAAATCTGCTAATTAATTGCTTGAAAGTAAGTCCTTCTATATATATTCTACAAACATTTTTAATTATTATTTTGCTAAGATAAATGTAAATGAAAAAAGTATATGCGGAATTAGAAACGAAAATAAAAAAGTAGTAGCTTGGCTCATATCGCCCCATGCCTGGGGCAGGGTGAGACACTTAATTAAATGACTTATCATTTATAAATAAGAATATTGGTAAGTTAGAGAATTATAAAACGGAAACATATGTTACACATATTTTTCAAAATTTTTACGGAGCATTTAAAGTATTTAACGTTAAAATGATGCAATCCTTAATCCTAACCTCTACCGTAACTAACTCTACAAACAGTGAATAGAAAAACGATTTTTATCTACATATCTTCTTATAATTGTATCATAAATATAAATATAACCATGTCAACTACATGACACTGAATTTCATATATATTTTTATGTTTTCAAGCCGTTTTTTATATGCTTGCCGTATTTTCGAGCCACAACAATATTTATCTCATTTTAATATCATTTTATGAATCTTCAAACAAAGTTACTGAGAAATATACAAGAAAAACAGTGCTCTCTTCTAGTTGTCAGCAACTCATATTATTTTCTATAATACAGACCTATAACAATATGCAGCTGGCATACTTTTTCTGAGCATTCTTTTTGACAAGATTCTTATATGTTTGCACCATAATTAACACAGTGCATAATCTGATACAATGAAACATTGCATCCTAACCTACTGACTGCTACACTAAGAGGTTAGGTTAATGCACAGGAAGAGGTGGCCCATTCCGCCCCATATGACACTTTCAAGTAAAATCCAAATTTCACCTATTTCTATCTCACAATTATATATGAATCTGTTGAAAACTTAAGGTTTAATAAATAAGCTGTCTAAATAACCACTGGAAAACATCTAATATATGATTTTGTGTGATTCTTGGACTTTCTAAACAAATGCAGAATAGCAGAATGCAGATCTTAAAATTTTTACGTTTGCTTTTTCCAAAATTTATTCCACATGGTGCGAAATTTTTTAAAAAATCAGTTTCATAACGTTCATCCTGATATTATTACAAAGAACAGTTAAAAAAGAAATGATAGCCTACGAGAAAATTGAGTGACTCATCTTACCCCCTATGCCCATCTCGCCCCACCCTACCCTAAAAGTGGAACCACTTTACTAAAAAGCATTTTTAGATTGGAAATTTACCCATCCCGTTGAAAATACGTTTTTTTTTTGCTTTAAAATGAAGTCTTTAACTGAAAATGTAAATTTTCCATTTTTTGTTGAAAATTTATCTGTTAGTTGCAAATTCGTCTTTTGTAGTAGAAAACTAATCTTAATGAATTACGAATTTCTTCTTTTTTTATTAAAATTCAACTTTTTGGTCAAAAATCAACTTTTTTGTTGAAAATTCAACTGTTTCAGAGAAATTTCGTGTTTCGGTTTAAAGTTAAACGATTTGGATGAACTTTCTTTCCTTGACTGAAAAATCTTTATTCGTAGAAGATACATATTTTTTGTTCAAATTTATTTTTTTACTGAAAATTTAGCATTCTCATCTTTGATTGAATATTTGTCCTTTTTAGTTGAAAGTCGAAGTATTTGTTTGAAAATTCACGTACTTTGTTAAAAAATCATCTTTTTTGGTAGAAAATTAATCTTCTTCGTTGAAAATTCGCGTGTTTGGTATTAATATTCATCCATGTAGGTAGAAATTTCGTATTTTTTGGTCGTTGAAAATTCAACTATTTTGTCGATAATTTATTTATTTTATTGATAATTTAACTCATTAGTTAAAAATTTAAATATTTTGTTAAAACTTCATGTTTTTCTACATCTTCATCAGAGAAGGTATTAGATTTGTGTAAAATTTGACGCCCCCCGCCCCCGTTTTCATCAAATGTCCACGTTTTGTGACCCTCTGAATCCGAAAAATAGGTTTTTACGAATGTGTCTGTATGTATGTCTGTATGTATGTACGGTTATTAGTAGTACTCAAAAAGATGAACAATTTATGATTTTTTTATAGGACACATAGTTTTTCTTTTATTCGTAAAAAACAACATTAAAAATATATATAAGTTTTAGACAAACGGCACAAGCTATGAAAAAAATGAATAGACAAAAATTGCTCTTTCAAAAAAGAGTGGAAGCTCATCCAAATTTATCATCAATAATTCTTTAATAGGACATGTAGTTTTTGTTTTGATCGTGAAAAATAACATTAAGGCTAGTTAATCGCACTTAGAATCGAATAATAGTCACACTAGGTCCTAATGATTCCTGAAAATCTAAGAAAATTGCTGGGTATCATTTAAAAATTGCAGAAGATGATCATTTAGTTTTTGCAAACAAAATTAATTGTTTGAATATTTAAAGAAAATAGGTACAAGGTACGAAAGTTATAATATAATAGTATACAAGGCACGAAAAAAAATGAATTAATCAAGACGAAAAACTGTCCACTTTTTGACCTTGGGCCATCAAGTCCTTTTAACGGAGGTCACGTACAAGGAAATGTATTTAAACTCGACTTTTGACTAGTTAAGGACGAAAACTTGGTAATTTTGACCCTGAATCAGAAACACTTCTGACAGTGGTTATAAACTACAAAATAGCGGAAGCACAGTGTTCTGGGCATGATATATCAATATGGCACCAAAGTTACGCAGTCCAAACTTTATTACGACCTTTCGCGTGATAGAGACGAAAAACTGTCCATTTTTTGACTTTTTGGCATAAGAACTTTTTATCGGGGATATTATGAATTGGAATAATATAAATTTATTGAAATGATATATATTTCAGGGTAGCTGAAATATGTATCAGTCCAAGATACATAAATCAGTTTAATATTTTGATATAATAGTGTTGAACAGAAGGTCGTATTTAGGACAAAATCGGTTGAAAGTTGAACTAATTTGTTAAAAATTCATTTTTTTTGCTTAAAGATTCGTCTCCCTGGTGGAAAATTCAACTATTTCGTTGAACATTCGTTTCATTTTTGGTTGAACATCTATCTTTTCTAGTTGAAGGTTCAACCATTTGGTTGCAAATTTATGTATTTTATTGAAAACTCGTCTTTTTGGTAAAAAAATTAATCTTCTTGGTTCAAAAATCATCTTTTTGGTTGCAAATTCAACTATTCGGTTGAATATTCAACTCTTTAATTCAAAATTCATGTTTTTTTTAAATTCATAACTTTAATCAAAAATTCATCTCTTTGGTTAAAAATTAATTTCTTTGGTTGAAAACGTATACTTTTTTATTTATAATTCAATTCCTTAGTTGAAAATTAATCTGTTTTGGTTAAGAATTCAACTATTTTGTTGTGAATTTGTCCTTTCGGATTGAAGATTCAACTATTTAGTTGGAAATTTTTTGGTATTAAATTTATATTTTTGGGTTGAAAATTCAACTTTTTCTACAAAATTCGTACTCTAGCTTGAAAACTAAACGATTTTGTAGAAAATGTATGCATTTGGTCGAGAATTCACCTTTTTTTGTTGAAAATTCGATTTCCTTTCAAAACATGTGTCCTTTTGGCTTAAAAATTCAACAAGCTAATAGAAAATTCAACTTTTTGGTAGAATATTCAAAAGTTTTGTGAATATTTCGCTTTTCTAAATTAAAAATTATTGTTTTTCAAGAAAAATTTGTTTGTTACGTTCTTGGCTAAAAAGTGATGTTTTTTAGACTAAAAATTGAACTATTTGGTTGGAAATTCGTATTCTTTAGTTAAAGATTTATAATTTTCGCGAAAAATTCATTTCTTTGGTTAAAACTTAACTACTTTTTGAAGTTTCCCCTTTTGGGGGTAAAATGAATTTTCCTACAGAAAATTGAACTATTTTGTCGAAAACCGAGTCGAAAACTAACTTTCTTCTTAAAATTTCATATTTACGGGTTGAAAATTCAACTGTTTTGCGTAAAAAATCAGTCTTGTTGTATTGGAAATTTAATAATTAGGTGGAAAATTCAACTATGTGGTAGAAAATTTAACTTTTTGCTTCCTGATAAAGGAAGCTTTGTAATGGTAACGTTTCTAAAAAATTCATTTGATTAAACCCTCCCTAATTTCAAAATATCTAATACGATGTTCTAAACAATTGTCCGGAAGTGTGTGTGTGTGTGTCACGCTTTTTGTGAACACGATAAATGGAAAACTGTTGCAGCTAAATTGATGAAATTTGGAGGGCTTATTTTTTTCACTAATATATTGAAACTGACCGAAGGATTTCTAAAAGTATTCATTGCATTTTTTCAGCACTCAATAATATTTTAAAAATCGGTTTTTTTATAGTAAAACTTTTTTCATTAGCATAATTCAAAAGTTGATGCAAGAATATAAAAGATTCCTTGGTTCGAGACGAATCGATTGACCTACAATATCAATACATTTTATTAAAGAGTAGGGAAGTTATGGTAATTTATATATTTTGAAAATCGGGTTTTTATAATAAAACTTGTTTCATCAACATAATTTGAAGTTGATGCGAAAACCGAAAAGATGTGTTGATTCGAGTCGAATTAATTGACTTATAATATTCATAAATTTTATTGAAGAGTAATGAAACTATGTTAATGCATAATATTTGAAAATACGGTTTTTTATAGTAAAACTTTTTTCTTCAACATAATTCAAAGTTGATGCATGAAATGAAAAGACTTTTTGATCATAAATTTTCAAATGGAGTAATTCTGACAATTTTTGTAAAGAAATCATAAGCTGGAAAAAGGATAGGGTGCGACAGAACTTTTCCTTTCCCTTTTCCAGCTCGAAAAATTATCATTTCGAATGCAAGATTTGATTTTTTTATCTGTCTTTGTATTAAAAATTATATATATATATATATATATATATATATATATATTGAAAAAATAACTAATGCTTCCTCTATGAGGAAGCAAATACATTTGCTAACAAGAAGCAAAGTGCTCGTGAAATGAGCACAATATAATTATAAATGCAAACAAAGCCATGGGAAGCTATTTATTCCCAAGTGGTATATTAACAACAAGCGCTTTTCTCGAAAAATCTCTAATTATTAAATTAATTTCAGCATCAGAATCTAGGAAAGTCGTGAAAGAGATTATTGTATTCATCACAATGCCGTTATGTATATGCGAAATATTTCACTTATCCAAACAATTTTTCACCATAAACAAATTACTATTAACCTCAACTATGCATTACCTGGCTCGTCTACGGTCCATCAAAAGTTAATAATGGCCACATGGTATAACCCTCTTCTTATTTTTCATAATTGAATCGCGCAAACTAAAAGAAAAAATGAATAAAACGCGATGGAAGGAACAAATTATGTTAATAAAGAGCGAGCTCATTAAAAATGTTACATTTATTTACACAAAAAAAAATTGATTAGCATTTCGAACTCGAAAGTTCATTGCCTCACTACCCGATTCGGGTAGTGTTTCTAGGTGGATAAATACTACCAGTGTGGGTCCACCACACCCACGACGGGCCAACACCACGCAGTATTCCCCGAACGGTCACCCATCCAAGTACTAACCGCGCCCAACGCTGCTTAACTTCAGTGATCTTACGGGAACTGGTGTTTTCAGCGTGAAAACTGCGTCACATTTTCAATATTTTGTACTATATACTAATGGCCAAAATTATTATTATAATTTCAGTATGCACACTTTTGTTTACTTCGCTACACCTTTTGCAAACAATAATACCTCGAATATTACTACATGGTAGACTGGGAAAATTAAAAAATTGGTAAATATTTCCTCTAATTACTTACCCTGGCGGACCGGCCGAACGCAAACATTACGCTACAGCGTAACGGTAAAGTAATGGTAAAGTAATGGTAAAGTAATATGGCATTATAATTGATAAAAGAAACAAAATTAATATGTAAACTGTTGCAATTATAATAAAGCGTTAAAATTTACGTTAAATGGTCATGCCGTCATTGCAACAACTTGCTTTCTCATCGTTAAAAAATAAAAAAATAAAGTGGCTGTCATTCAAGTCAGGCCCCTGCAGACTGGCAACCCACTTGAAGCCCCGTTAACGGGTTGCCAATATGCAGGGGCCCGACTGCAATGACAATCAATATGTTTATTTATTTTTTAACGCTGCAAAAGCAACTTGTTGCAATTACGGCATGGCCATTTAACGTAAATTTCAACGTTTCATTATAATTGCAACAGTTTACATATTCATTTTGTTTCTTTTATCAATTATAATGCCATATTACTTCCCTGGCGGACCGAACGAACGGAGCGGATACGCTACAGCGTATCCTTATAGTATCCACATCGTATCCTCTCCGTATCATGCAAGAAAAACTCATTAAAAAAGGAAGATGAACATTTCACTTATTGAAATTCGAAGTCTACGTGAAATTTTGCGTTAAGGGCATGTGATACTCCGTCCTGTGGTAAATCAGGTTTAGTTCCCCCGGGTTTTTGTCCACAAAAATTAAAAAATTTTAAAACTGAATTCGGAGATGCTATAGAATAGTATAACGGACGTCCCCGAACTCTTTTTTGAGGGATTATAACAAAAAAAATTTATTTTGCTAAATACAAATTTTTTGCATGTGCACCATTTTGAGGTTAGGAACGATTTTCAACACTCTGTCATTCCGATAATGGAGGTATCTGCTGTACCGATGCTGTCAGTACACATAACCTCAAAATACACACATATGAATAAAAATTAGCAAAATTAAATTTTTTCAAATTATTCTACAAAAGAAGAGTTCGGGGACGTCCGTTAGCATGTTCGCTATCATTTCCCAAATTTTTAAGGCAAAATCTTTATTATTGTAGTAAAAAAGCCGGGGGAACCTAACACTGCTAAAATCGATAATTTTCTAAGTATCACATGCCCTTAAAAGGTCACGGAGTAATCGCAATAGTTTTTCTTGGAACATTAAAAACTTTCAAAAAATATAATACTTATAGATAACGTGGGCTGAACGCAACTTCAAACGCATCGTCGACGGATAAAGCCTATGAACTGCTACTGAATGACGATGCGTTTGAAGTCGCCTTCAGCGCACGTCATCGATAAGTATTATATTTATTAAAAGTTTTCAATGTTGCAAGAAAAACTATTGCGATTACTCTGTGACCTTTTAACTCAAAATTTCAAGTAGAATCCGAATTTCAACAAGTGAAATGTTAATCTTTTCTTTTTAATGAGTTTTTCTTGCATGATACGGAGAGGATACGATGCGGATACTATAAGGATACGCTGTAGCGTATCCGCTCCGTTCGTTCGGTCCGCCAGGGTTTACCATTACTTTACCGTTACGCTGTAGCGTAATGTTTGCGTTCGACCGGTCCGCCAGGGTAATGTGAATATTATTCAATTTTCTTCCTTTGAGTAAGTCCAAAGTGTACGAAGAATCAAACCATTTTACCCACACGGAAAAGGAAATGGGTCGACTGGCTGCCACGCGATGAGAGCGCCACGTGCCTTAGATGCATGGGCGGTCAGATGCTTGACTTCGGAGTGTTGCGAAACCTGCGCGAGAGTGTTACCCGCCAACGGCTATAGCAGAATACTAACCTGCTCTGTGGCAACTTTTCTGCCACGTGCTTGGGCTCTAACCGTGGCAGAAAACTCACCACGGACCATGGCAAGTTTTGTGACTTGGCCGTTGGCAGGTGGATCTCCTTTGGAAGTGTCGTCGCCCTCCCGAATCAAGAGATTGACCGCCCATGTTTCGAAGCGCGTGGAGCTCTCATCGCGCGGCAGCCAGTCGACCCATTCCCTTTTCCTTGCAGTGGTGTGAAACTGTGACCCTGTCTCTCCATGGGCGCTCTGCCGTGCACTCTCCGTTAGGGATGGCCAAATCGATTCCGATTCCTTCGAAGAATCGATTCTTGGCGTCGATTCTTCGGAATCGATTCTTGGTTTTAGGAAATCGATTCTTCGTCGGAATCGCCATCGATTCCGATCATCGAGTTAAGAGAAAATAAATTTTCGTTTTCCTAAAGAAAAAAACCTAATTAATGAAAGTTTATAAATTTTCTTAAAAAAACATCAAAACATGAATTGAAATTTATATTTGTTGCATTGGTTTTAATTTTTACAACAAACCTCTCAAAAAACCATTTGAAATTTTTAATTTACGCGGGCTTTTTGAGAAGCGGGGAGTGGTGAAATACTAGAATAGGAATCGAAGAATTGGAATCGAAGATTCGATTCCTACCTTCGATTCCTCGGAATCGACGCATCCGGCGGAATCGAGGAATCGATTCTCAATGAGCGTTACCCATCCCTACTCTCCGTGTTTCTCGGTTGCTCGGAGTGCAGGCGGCCAACCGTTTTGGTTCATGGACATAGGAAGGTAGGGGACAAGGCACGTCCTCCCAAACTAGGGCGAGGGGGTTGAGTATAAGTTACAAGGGGGAGTCTACCATCTTACCATGTAACTTTTGGCGGGAATTTCAAAACAGAAACATGACGAAGCAGTTTTTCATTTGAAAAAACTAATTCACAAATAAAAAAAAAAACAATTTTCTACCAAATGATTGAATTTTTGAGAAAAAAATGAACTTTGTACAATATATTTGAATTTTTAATTCAAAAATATAAGGAATATTCCATTTCTTAATTGAGTATTTAATTTTGTACATTTCAACTAAAATGTGTTTATCTTCTAATACTTGTTTGAAAAGTACTGTATATTTGGTAACTGTTCCAATTTTATATTGGATAATAACTTCAGTCTCCAGTTGTCATATTTTCAACTTGCTTTAAAATGTTTCATCTTTAAGTTTTGTCAAGAGTATTTATTTTTAATAGTCTGCACTTGAAACGTGTACCTTATTCATTCATAAATAATTTATTTGAATGAAATATGAAAAATAATAGAAAGTGTTTACCAAAATAAAAAATAAAGTAGGTATAGGTACTACAAAATCTTTTCACAATCTATATCTTTTAAAGTTCTAGTGAACTCTTTAAGCCCCCATTAAAAATTGCGTAAATCCCTTAAAATGTTTGAAATCCTTGAAAATTTCTTGGAAATGTTTTAATCTCTTGAAAATGCCTTGGAATATTTTAAAATACCGTGAGATATTTAAAATATTTAGAAATTCCTTAAAACTTTTCAAACCTCTTTTTAATTCCTTGAAAGTTTTAAAAATATCCTTTAATCTCTAAAATCCTGTGGAATTTCTTCAAATTATTGAAAGCTATTACAAATTCCTTAGGATCTTTAAAAATACCCTGAAATATTTTAAATTGTTTATAATCTTTTAAATTCCCTTGCAACTCTTTAAAGCTCTTGAAACTTCTTTTGCATTTTTAAAAATACTCTAAAATTTATAAAGTAATAAATAAATAAATATATATATATAAATTAATTATATATATATATATATATATATATATATATATAAAATAATATAAAGTGTTTATAAAAATAAAAAATTAAGTACGAAAATTAGTAAGTAATAATTAGTATACAACTATTGAAGGATAAAGAAAAATAACTTTTTTCCGGAATATAATTCTTTTAATATACATTATATACACATCTTACGTGTCATACATCAAATTTACAATTCTGATTGCAGTGAATTTGGTCATTACTGCCCTTTAAACAGAATAATTTTCCCGTAGAGTTGTCTGACACAGCATTATCTCGAAGTCTCACACAGCTGACGGAAGTTCTATCAATCATTTCTTCTGGGAAATGGCATGAGCAAATCCTCGAGTGTCTCGTCAAAGCTCCTGCATGTACTCCGATTCTGTCCGCCCATTCCTGTTTTTTAACTGGATTTTTCGGAAACCTTTAAAAAATTATAGCATAAGATAATAAACAAATCTTAAAGAAAGCAAGTGGGAACTTCTCAGTTCATGACCTATCAAGCTTCACTAAGTTTGATACGTTATGTATAACTTAAAGCCTTTATACGATAATGTCGCACGGTTTCATTGAGTTTATTAAGTTGCTTTTACCTGTTTATTTATATTTAACATATATTTAGGTTTATTTAATTAAAAAAATGAATGATTTTTTACTTACATGTGAAACGTAACCTTCAAAGCTTTCTTGTTCCTCCTCCTTCCTGTATAATTATTGCAAACAGGAACTACACAATTCACTATTTTTCCTCTTGTCAACTTCTTACAGTTCAACAAGAGAAAATAAATGAAAACTTGTAAAAAAAAAAAGCAATATGTATACAATAACTTTCGCACTTCGCACGATTGAAGATACACAGTATATATCTATATCTATATATATTTGTTACATGCTAAGACGGCGGCCTTCCCCTCTGAATTACTCAACCCCGCAACGACATGCCTAGTCCCCTACCTTCCTATGTCCATGGTTTTGGTTACATTGCGCGGAGATCAAATGTCCCTAGGCGCCCACTGCTGGTTCGCAAGATGGCTGTCCCCGCGCCAGTTTTCAAAGCACAATGTCGCTTTTTTGCAAAACAGATGCAAAATTGAACCAGGCTTCACTGCGGTTCACTATTAAGAATTCAATTTTTAGTTTGAAAATAAACTCATCCTTCCAAGATATTAAGTTTATGGGTACACAAAGTTTGATGTGAAAAATTTAACCAGTTTCATCAAAGTCAACCAAGAATTTTGATATTAAAATCTTATGGGTTTTCAAAACTGCTTTAGATGGCGACTAAAAAACGAATTATTACATTTTTGCATAAATAAAATCTTTCTAATAATATTTGGGATGTTGCATGAGCATAAAAAAATGTTTTATCTAACAAAATTATTCTGTTCCGAAAAAATCAAACTTAAGAATGGTGATTCAATAAATCTCACAAAAAATGAAAAATTTACGAGTTTTTCACTTTTCAAATTATTATAATAAATCGACAAATTTTCATTGTTATTCCATTTTAATAGATTCTTCAAGTTTTTGTAATTTTCTCCATTTAATCAATTTAAGAATGTAGATGTATTAGCAGTGCAGTGTTCAGTTTATATTATACATATGTGTGTGAGAAATAAGAAATTAAATCTCAACGTTTGCACGCCTGGATAAATTAAAATTTAGGAAATGAGAAAAAAAAGGCTTTCATATTGGTTCAAGCTTTTTTCATATTTCCTAGAAAATGTTGACGTACATTTGATGAAAACAATTACAATGTAGTAAATAAAATTTATTAAGCTGTAAACAAAATTGCAGTCAAACAACTCTTTTAAAATTATTTTTTAGCGGCGTAGGTTCAATGGATTTTTTAAAAGAATTCTTTTGCATAAAAAATACACTTAAAATAATTTTTTGTACGAAAGGAATTCTTTCCAGCAATACAATTTTCTGATGTTCTAAGGAACTATATCTCAGGGACTGAGAGTGAATCCCGAGCGAGCCAAAAGTGAGCCTGTAATTGCGCTCTTTAAGAGATATACTCTGTGGGAGAACTGTAGCTTCAATGAGGTGTCCTCCAATCCCTCCATGTCGGAGTTTCCCCTCCGCAAACAAATCGGGAAAAGATTCACGCAGGCCCGTAGGTCCCGGGAACGGAACCCGAGGAGAGCACGTTTGGACTGAGCGAACTCTGCCCCCACTCCGCTATGGATGGGATCAGCCAGGGATCGAAGGACCGGAAAGATCGGCCTTCTTGAATCTCTGGGGGATTCGGCTCTTTAGGGAGCCGAATCCTAAGAGCTAAAACCCCAATACGGTTCTCAAGAGATCGATCTCTTAGTGAGTCCAAATCTGACTCTTGTGATGCATCTTTCGGAAAAGAAACTTTACTGGATGGCGCGACATGCAATATTTTTTCGAATCATAATAAATAGTGACTAGTTCGAATTATTGTTGCTTAATGCATTTTTATTCATTTTTTTTTATAAATCATCATTCATCAACATTTTACGAATACCTACTTTGTGAACTAATTTGCATCAGATACATAATTTTGATGTGTTGAAATATTTTCTTTTTTTATGTACATAAGTCGCAAAATGAATGTTTAAACAATTGAACAATTATTGCAATAATACATATTTCTTGGAGTATACAGATTGTATAGAAAAAGCAGGAGCATTTAATGTGGCCCAATTTTGAAAAGATTTTAATGTTTTCATTTATATTGCTTTGTTTTCTAAGAATACTGTTAAAAAATAGTGTGTATTATTTTAACAACTGTGAAATTCTTAAAACGAAAATTGTTAATTATATTTACAAAAGTGTGA